>PVIC010010761.1:0-26409 GCA_004025085.1 Thryonomys swinderianus
TACATGCAGTGATTAGCTGTACTTCAGGAAAATGTTTTCCTTTGTCAATCACATTAAGGGAGAAAACGAAATGCTTTGGATTCAAACAATAACCACAAGAAAAAGTTTTTGAAAACATCCACAGGGAGTGAGCAGTACATTTCTTTAAATTCTGGAGATCAATGTAATTACTTCAAAAGACAGATCAATGTGGCTCAGCTTTTGAATATCTAACATAAGTACCACTGGCTTCTCCCAGAAGTAATTCATTTTCACTACATTCCGTAAAATACATTTTTCATCTTTGCAGAGCTCCAACCACTTTCCAGATATTCTATCAGATATGGGGTCGATTCTGCCAGTCTGAATTGCTTTGGGGCGATAATAACTCAGCAGAAGACTCACCAAGAGGGTTCCCTCAGTCTAATCTACGACTCCTGTTCATTAAGATACAAGCCCCAGAAAGCTGGAAAATGGTTTCTGAACATCAGATCCTCATCCATCAACTAGAGTTTCTTACTAACGGAAAGGTTTAGAGTATTTGGATTTGGTTCTCGAGTTTTGCCTAAAAATCAAGTCTCGTACAGGTTATGCATTCACCGTCATCCTGTTCATTCTAAATGATCTTGCCTGCTGGACTGTGTAGCCTATGGTCCAACTTTAATTCTTTCTTGGTGGGTGACTTACTCTTTGAGAAGCCTTGGCCTCTCCAGTGGACTTTTCCTCCTCTCTGTTAGTGTCTTCTGCTCTGTTTTCCTTACTAAACATGTTGGAATTCTGATATAAAAGAGTTACTTCTTTTCCAGTTTAAAATTGAGTTTGTGTGTTCCTTTGACCTTGTGAAAATGACTCATCCGTTTGGCTTTGAGTGCCCCACCTAGCGTCAAGAGAGCTCAGTGCAGGTTAATTTGAAAATGCAAAATGATTTAATGCTTCTACAATTCTAAGATTTTGCAATCCAGCTTTTCTGTTCAAGATTCAAAGAGTATAGACTAGCTATAATCTCTGCAAGATTTTAAAAAATGCTATGCGTTCATGAAAAATTTGTGTAATTGAATTCTTAGAATTTATTTTCAGTGCTTTGTGTATGTTTCTGAGACATAATAACTTTCATTTGCGGGAAGTGGTACATATATAAATCTTAATCATATTTACTTCCCCCTCTTCTCTTTTATCCCCAGGTACCCTCTCCATATCCACAAATATTTAAAAGTTATTGTTGATAAAACAAGTACTTTGTTTAACATAATATTTCATAAATGTTTAGACTGGCATTTCATTAATTTTTTTTTTTTTTTTTTGGTGACAGGATCTCACTTTGTAGTTCAGGCTGGCCCTTTACTATGTAGCCCAGGCAAGCCTGGAACTCAGCAATCCTCCTGCCTCTGCCTCTTGACTGCTAGGATTATAGGCATGAGCCGCTATGCCTGGCAACATTTTATCATTTTGATATGAAATATATATATAGTCTCTGGGAAGCCCTTACTTATTTAGTATGTTCAACACATCTACAACTTTGAGTGAAATAGAGTCATGCGTATTTCATGGGATGAGGAGGGAGAACATTAACATTCTGAGTTGTCACCTTAGCTCATGTCTAAGTTTGGCCTTGTGATGAGATATTGATCAGAGACGGGATTTGCTCCCTACTCAATCAGTATCAAACTCCTAACTCTCAGGAACCCTTCTCTACAGAGACAGCTAGTTGGATAACATGGCACCCTGTAGTTTAAAGGCAGGCTGCCTTTTAGGGGACTCGGGGAAATGCTCTACACACTTACTTGACAAATGACAGTAAGTAGAAAATTTAATACTATGCTACATATGAAGCCACAAACATGAATGAATGGTGAAACATTTTCTGTGCTAAGATTCTGTAAATAAGAGAAGCCAATCTCTGTTCTTGTCCCACCCAACTTGGTAAGGTCAAAGTGCATTGTGATATGCAAGATTTACTTTTTTTTTTTTTTTTTTGAGACAGGGTCTTGCTTTGTAGTTCAGGTTGGCCCTGAGCTCACTATGAGGCCCAGACAAGCCTCGAACTCAGCAATGCCCAGCACTGTGGTATGTGGTACTGATTGCTGGTTGGTGTGAGTCACCACGCTTGGTATTGTTGTATGTAGTTACCAGGGATTGAACCAGGGACCTTGTGCTTGCTAGGCAGGCGCTGGAACCACTGAGCTAAATCTTACTTTTGAATGGAATATGTGATACAAATATCAAGTGTGTATATTATAATAAATTTGACACTACAGAGAAGAACCACCCCTTTCTTTCCGCTTATTGAGGAACTATCATTTTTCTTCCAAGTTGTTTTAATTAACTGCCTCCCATAAGCTCGGTGGTTGTCACAGATGGGTGCCACTCAAAACAGCTAGCAATTCATTTACGCACATCTCACAAGGCAGAAACATTATTTATCGGATTATAAAGGCTCCCTGTGAAAGCAGCGTGGTGAGTGGAGGAGATGAGGTGCCTCGTCCTGGATTAGAGCAGTACTTAGAACGTGTCTCCCACTTCTGGTTGCAGTTTAGCAAGGCCGCGGCCCCTCAAACAGAAAGCGACCTTCACTGTGCTGTGACATCGAAGTGGGACCAGTTGGCCACTTAATCAAAAGGGCAGGTTAGAAAATACCACGCTGCATTTCTCAAGATGTATGTTCAGAGAATCCTCTGATTCTCTGAATTCTCACAGGTGCACTGGATGAAACTGTGTTGAGAGTTAAATAACCCTGGAACCATTCCATTCAGTGATATGGGCAATGCTTTTAGAGCAGGACAAGGCAGTGTTTGTCTTTCCCAGGGGTCCCTCTTTTTCTGAGGGGCCTCATGTATGATAGGCAAACTCTCTGCCACTGTGCTACACTCCAGACCACTGTATCCCCCTTCTTCACCAAGTAGCTCCTGGCCTTACTCTTTCTGAGAATTTTCTTCAGGAAATGTTGGCTTCATTTTAACTCACAAGTATTTTATGCACATGTACATACATATATAAGCATGAATTTGGAAAAGCACAACCAGGGATCTCTGTGCTCTGTAATTGAGTACCTGCTTTGCTGTTAATTTGAGAAAACTTATATATGTAACTACCCAGTATGCTATTGAAGTATTCAATTTTACGGCGAACTCTTTAGTTATTGGGAAGAGACAGTTTCAGTGAAAATACGAAAATGTTTTTAAGCTACTGCTGCAAAACAGTGAGGCTCTTTTGGATCTGTGAGACCAAAAGAAGAAAAATGTACTCTTTGAGCTGATGAAGTATTTCATTTTTGTATGGACTTCATTTGATGGCAATAGATTTTGGAGGAGACAACAGTGGAACTGAGTATTGAAGAATAAGTAGGTGTTGGTGTTGGTAATCAAACAGTGGAATTAGGTCAGACTTGTGCTCCAAGCCCAGACAGCCTGAGGCATGGAAGATCCTCTGAGGTAATGGGTGCATTGTGTTTTATTAGGAAGAAAAAGGGGGAAAACAGAACTACAAGACATAAGGAGCAAGTTTATGGAAAAGTTCAGGCTCAGTGATTCTTAAACACCATGAGACATTAAAATCATCCAGAATTTGGAATTCAACAATGCTAGTTTGGTTCAGGGAAGTGTATGTGTTGCATTTTTTTGTTGTTTTGTTTTTTTGAGACAGGGTCTCGCTTTGTAGTTCAGGCTGGCCCTGAGCTCACTATGTAGCCCAGGCAATCCTGGAACTCAGCAATCCTCCTGTCTCTGCTTCCTGAGTGCTGGGATTACAGGTATGAGTCACCACGCCGGGCATTGTGATATGTGGTATTGATTGCTCTTGGGTGTGAGTCACTACACCCAGCATTGTATGTGGTTACTGGGATCAAATTCAGGACCTTGTGCTTGCGAGGCCGGTGGTAGAACCACTGAGCTAAATCTCTGGCCTGGGAAGTGTATGTTTTTGGAAGCTGTAGAGAGTGGGCACGAAGTCATTTGAGATTCTGTTTGTTACAGTACCACCAGATGGCTTTAAGTGAGAGTGGGTGACACGTATCTTAAAAAGCCAACCTCATTAGTTCAAAAATATTGTGCATACCAATACATTCTCATTACAGGAAAAATGCACAAAGTAAAAAGAGGACAAAGCTTTATCATTTATCCCTCAAATGCACTTTCCAAAAGAAACCAATCTTAACTGTTTGATGCAACCAACTATGCATACATATAACCTGCGTGTGGGCATGCAGTGGAAGGAATGAAAACCAAAGGAAACACTGCTAAAATATTATTCAGCTGTGAAAAGTAATGAAGTAATGATAACACACTATAATACAGACATAGCTTGAAAACAATGATATTAAATGAAAGAAGGCAGATCCAAAAAGCCACACATCATATAATTTTTTTTTTTTTTTTTAGACAGGGTCTTGCTTTGTAGTTCATGCTGGCCCGGAGCTCACTATGTAGCCCAGGCAAGCCTTGAACTCAGCAATCCTCCTGCCTCTGCCTCCTGAGTGCTGGGATTACAGGCGTGAGCCACCACGCCTGGCAACATCATATAATTTTATTCATGTGAAATATCTAGAATAGGCAAACAGAAACCAAAAGCAGAGTAGGAATTGTCAGGGGGGGTGCTGTCTTTGTTGTGGTCTTTTCTGTTTTGTCCCATGGGTTCGCGCTGGTGAGAGGGTTAGCTGGGATGCAAGAATCAAAACACTGAGGAAGCTGCTTCTTTATTGTGCGTAGGGTTTTGGCTTTTACAGAGGATGGGAGGGGAAAAAAGAGAGCAAGTCCCGAGGGGATAGGTGGGCTCGTGGTGATGTGGTCCGAAGTGATTGGGTTAGCTGTGTGATAGGGCTGTTTATGATTGGAAGTTATCCCTGTGTGTGTTGCTATAAGGACATTGGTGCTGGGCAACATTTCCCCCCATTTATATATATGTATAAGCAAGGTGAGCGGCTGTGCCTGTCTTAGGTTGTCCTTAGCATTGAGGATCTTACCCTTCTTTGGCTCTCCAGCCCATAATGCATCATCACATGACTATGCCTGTCTTAGGTTGTCCCCAGCACTGAGGATCTTACCAGTGTTTGGCTAGCCAGCCCATTAGATGTATGCACAATGAGTCTGTCCAGGCCAGACTTGAACCTTTTGTGAGTTATTATTTTGCCTCTTAGTAGCATCTAGTGCCTCAGCCAACAGTATATTTTTGTAATTTCGATGTTATCTCTGTTTGGCCCTCTTTATATGTAGCAGAATTGTTAAAGTGGTGCTGACAAAGATTATCATGTAAGGGGAGGTTAATATCAGACCTAGTAACCAGGTGGACAATTTGTTCCAACCTTGGGTAACTCCTTTCCACAATGTTTACCAAACATTATCTACAGCAAGGAGGTCTAAAGAAGTGGAGTTAATGGCTAAGATAGTTTGGGTGAATTTGGCCAGATGGGAACTAAGGTTTTCCACATATCCCAGGTTTTCCACATATACTGTCCCAAGGCTTTAGAGGTGTTTGGGATAAGTTGGTTGATCACAGCAGCTGTAGTTACCTGATTATGAAGCATTATGGAAGTGGTGGCCGCTGCCAAGACAGCAGCCACAAGGGAGACAATAATTGCAGTGATGGCTAAAATCCTGAGGTCCTGGCAAGACCATTGGGACCTTTGGGCTGGGGTGCTGGTCTGTTGTGGTCTGTTGGCTGGATCAGTGACGATGTTGTTAACAAGGGTGGGTAGCAGGAGGAATGGTGGAGTCATCTAAGAAGGCAGCAGGGGGAGCTTGATTAGAGCTGGGTAGTGGTAGGGTGGGAGTATATATTTGGACGTTTGTCGAGGGTATCCAGACTGGCTGGGGTTCTTCCTGTAGAAAAATACAAACATATCCTTGCCTTAATGTAAGGAGAGGTGCTGGGTCTCTCCACTGATGGGTTAGGGGATCCTTCCATTATACTAGAGGCAGAGGGTTAAGGGGGTGGGCTCCAATGGCGATGGGCCGCTGTTTAGCACTTAAACACGTCATCCATATAATGGTAAAAGGTGCATGTCAGCTCATCTAAAGCAGCTTTGACTGTGATTTAGCAGATTGTGGGACTGTTTTTTCATTCTCTGGGGAAGGACCCGTCAGTAGAACCTTAAAACGGAACCCTGACTGTTGAGGGGGGAGGGTATAGTGAAGGCAAAGCATTGGAGATCTGCCTTGTGTAATGGGATAGAGAAGAAGCAGTCTTTGATGTCTGAGGAGGCAATATATTGTCCCTGTTGATGGCTGACAGGAGTGGGAATCCCAATTGCGGTACTCCCAGGGGTTTCATGGACGTGTTGATGGCCCTGAGATCATGAAGGAACTGAAAACCGCCCATCTTTTTTGAATTACAAAGATGGCACATTCCATGGACTTGTGATGGGCTCGAAGTGATGGGCCTGTAAGTTTTGGTTAACAAGATGATGGAGCGCCTCAAGTTTAAATGAAGGCAAGGGCCACGCTCAACCCATACAAGGGTATCTGAGGTCCAACGCAGCTGAATGGGGATTGATGGAAGGAGACTAGCAGTGGCCTTTAGTATTGGGGGTGCTGTTCTAGGTCATCAGTAGTGAGGACTGTACCCATTGCCTAAAGTAAGCCACGACCGAGCAAGTTATTAGACATATCTTCTAAAATCAAGGGGCTAAATTTTCCCCAGGGACCGTCAGGGTGACTCCAGCTCGTGAGAGAAGAGGTGACCCAAGAGGGGCCGTGCCACAAACCTCTTTGACCTGCAGGCCTGGCGCTAGAGGCCGGTTGGGGGGATCTCTTCTTGATGAAGGATTTTTTTTATTGGTACATTTTATTGGTACATTATATATACTCATCACAATTACACTCCACATTGAGAATTTGTACCAGTGTATGACCCAACTGAATTCTCATTTTTTTCCCCTTTCCAGACCCACCCTACCTCCCCCCACCCCTATATACACAAGCATTTTTTTCCTTTTGAGACAGGTCTGCTTTGTAGTTCAGGCTGGCCCTGAGCTCACTATGTAGCCCAGGCAAGCCTGGAACTCAGCAATCCTCCTGTCTCTGCCTCCCAAGTGCTGGGATCATAGGCGTGAGCCACCACGCCCGGCATTGTTTCCTTTTTTAACATTAATTTTTTCTTTCTTCATTATTTACCCCTAAGCCCCATTACCCTTTGAATATTTATTATTTCATAATATCAGTCATGCATTTTAGAACATATTAATAAAAAAAGTCTTTGATCATAGAGTTACAAGCATCCAGGTGGGCAAATTTGGGGATAACTGCCTTTACGACACACTGACAAAAGTCAGGAAAGTTTTTTTCTCCTTTGTTAGATTGACCCCTAGATATTTTGAAGGATGGTTTTATCTTCTCTGGTGTCAAAGAGAAGTTTAATATTTTTGTTTGTACTAAATAGGGTAAGGCATGGCTTAAAGGTATCTATAGGTGTGATCCAATATACCTGATGAGATGTTGGTTTAAGGGCTTGTGTAGTGGGGGTGTTCCCTTTGAGTGGGGCTGGGAACTGCCCCGCTCTAAATTTAAAGGGGCAGGATCAGAAAGAGGGGAGGAGTGCAAAGAGGGGGTAGGGGAAGCCATCTTTAAATTTAAAGGGGCAGGATCAGAAAGAGGGGAGGAGTGCAAAGAGGGGGTAGAGGAAGCCATCTTTAAATTTAAAGGGGCAGGATCAGAAAGAGGGGAGGAGTGCAAAGAGGGGGTAGGGGAAGCCATCTTTATGATATCTGGTGTGGCAATCATGTTTCCAGTGGTATCCTTTTGCATACCCTGGGCAAGGAGTGTGGGATCCGTGGGGAGACTGTACAGGAAGGATTGGGGCATGTTTTAGCAGGTAAGGGGGGGTGGCTTGGCAGGTGAGGAGACTGGGGGTGGAATGGAGGCAAGAGTGCAGTGGGCAGAAGGCATAAACATGACCTGGCTGATGGCAGCGCCAGCACATAAGAGCTTGGTGTCCTGGGTGTATTAGCACTGCAGCGAACATGCCAGCAAGTTGGGAAACCAAAACTGAGCCAGCAGGAGCTCCGATGTCTTTGGTAGCGAGAATCCCATCATCAAGGGATGCTGGTGCAAACAGGCGGTAGCTGACTGGTCAATTTTTTGGGACCCTTCAAAAATAAGATCTTTGAGGGCTGGAGATTTAGCTCAGTGGTTTCAGCATTTGCTTAGCAAGTGCAAGTTCCTGAGTTCGATTCCCGGTAATCACATACAGTAATACCGGGTGTGATGACTCACGCCCACTGGCAATCATTACCACATACCACAGTGTCAGGCGTGGTGGCTCACACCTGTAATCCCAGCACTTGGGAGGCAGAGGCAGGAGGACTGCCGAGTTTGAGTCTTGCCTGGGCTACATAGTGAGCTCAGGGCCAGCCTCAACTTCAATGAGATCCTGTCTCAAACAGAAACAAACAGATAAAAAAAAGTCTTTGATCATAGAGGCACGAGCATCCGGGTGGGCAACTCTGGGGGTAACTGCTTTTACGACGCACTGACAAAAGTCAGGAAAGTTTCATTAGTCTTTTGGACAAGTTTAGATAGAAGAACTAAGCTGTGGCGCGAGAGCATTTTTTGACAGGCTCGGAGGGCGCAATCTCGAATCTGGTCGAAAAAGAGTTGCTTAAATGCAGCCTGAACAGTGACTTGAATGTGTGGGCCGACACCTTTGAGCTGTTCACTGTTATCAGAACAAGGGGCTGTGTGGCCATGTCAACGCGGGCTCTCTGTTCACACTCAGCAGAGAACATGGCCTTAAAGACCAGGAAATCTCCAGGTTGTAAACAACAGCATGCAGGGTCTAGGCCAGTCTTTAGGGCAGTTGACCTAATTTTGCACTGCAAAATTATCAAGCAATTGTACGGCCAGAGGGCTTTGAGGACCATGATCAGTGACTGCTGCCCGAATGTCTTTCCACACCTTAGGGTTAGAGGCTGCCCAATATACTTGACCTCCCAGTTTGGTGTAAACAAGGAAGGCCTTGAATGGTGAGGGGCGGGAGAGGAAAGGGTTATGAATGGGGCGGGGCAGGGTCTGCGTTGCATGGGAGTTGCAAGCAGCGCAAAGGTAGTGGTAGGGAGGCTCATCGTCAGAGTCATCTTCTCGGATGGGGCAGGAAGAGGGACGGGGAGGGTATAGTTGAAGAGGTTCTCAGGGGCGCAAGTGGGTGGAGGATCGGGAGAAAAAGGCGGTAGAGACACTGAGGGGTGGGGGAGGGGCAGCGGAGGCGCCATTTTGAGATGATTCTGCGCCAAAGAGGACTTCAGCCATTGTATGAGAGGGTCCTAACGCGAACAGACAAGAAGAGTACAGAGACTGAAGAGGAGAAGGAGAGAAAAAGCGACGATAGCACAGAGGTATGTGGGGGATTCGTGGGGAGGGGGAACCGAAACAAGTGAGCCAAGAGAGAAATAAGTAGAGGAAAACAAAGAAAAACAGTGGCAGGGGAAGGCTGTAGGAGGCCTCCGCAAAACATGGGCGCCAGGGAGCCAGTCACCGGCTGGGGGATCTAAGAACGGGGGTCCTGAAGGGTCCGAAAAGGAAAGGTGGACCAGACGGACGGGGGTCCAGTGGCACCGAAAGGAGTGGTCCGCAAGAGACAGAGTAGCCAGGGGGCCAGTTACGGGGGGTCTGAGCCCAGGGGTCTACAAAGAATGGAGTACTCACCGGAGAGGGGGGAGGCTTACCCGCAGCAGCGCCCCACATTTGGGCACCAGTGGTTGTCTTTGTTGCGGTCTTGGTTGTCTTGTACGGTGGGACTGCGCTGGTGGGAGGGTGAGCAGGGACACAGGGATCAAAACACCAGTGCTTGATGGAGGGAGGAAGCTGCTGCTTTATTTCTTTAGGGTTTTTTTGGCTTTTATAGAGGATGGAGGGGGGGAAGGGAGCGAGTCGTGAGGGAATAGGCGGGCTCGTGGTGACGTAGTCCGAAGTGATTGGGTTAGCTGTGTGACAGGGCTGTTTATGATTGGAAGCTATCCCTGTGTGTGACATTGGCGCTGGGCAACAAGGGAGTGGGATACAGACGAATAAAGAACGACTAATGAGTATGAGGCTTGCTTCTGGGTCCAAATATTCTGGCCCTAGATGGTGATGAAGATTGTATAGCAGTGTGAATGTGTTAAATGCCAGCAAACTCTGTACTTGAAAATGGTTAAGGTGATTAGTTTTCGGTGATATAAATTTTACCATCAATGACGTTGGAATTCAGTGACATTTAGATTAATTCTGCTATACTAGTGAGGCCTGGAATACACATGCATGCATATACACACAGAGAAATGTCTTATGATTTTAAAAGAACTATATACTTATTGGAAAGATTCAGAAATGTTTCTGGGTAGTAATTATATCAGGACAAGAGTCAACACACTTTCCGGATTTCAGACACTTTACTGAGATTTTTGTGATTATTAATATATTTTACCCTCATAATGGCTCTTCAAAGCAGGTTATTCTTATCTTCAGTTTACAGATGATACAGCAGAGGCCCAGAGGATTAAGTAACTTGACCAGTATCACATGGTTTATCAGTGGCAGAGCCAGGAGTACAAACTGTGTAACTTGTCCCCACATTGCCCTGAAATCAAGGGCTTGTCTTCTTCTGTGACAATGAAAAATCCTTTCTCTTATTTTTGGATTTTTGGACAAGGTGGATTTTCCTCCTGTCCACCTCGAGTCCTCCTCCTGAGCCTTGTCCTTCTGTGGTGTGTGTCCCACATCACACTGGGTGACCTTTCATTTGATTCATTATTTTAGCCTGCAGTGCACTGACTCTCTTCGTAGGCCTTTGTAGGTGGACAGACGGGTTGTGTTGGAAATTGGAAGTGTGGCTTCACAAAACGTTATGTAAAAAATCAGTGAATCTAAAGGGAATTGCAACATAAAAGGAAAAGAACTGTAAATGTCCCTTTCAGTGTGACTTTTCCCACAGTCCACTTTGCTGTGAGCACTTCCTCAGGCCTCTTCCAGGGGCTGTGGGGTCCAGACTGCCTCCCACATTCACAGGTCTCTGCCTTTGGCTGTGTGGATCTTCTTGTGCCTTTCCACTGTGCTTTAAGAAAATTCCACCCCATTCAGGGTTCAGTGTCTCTTCAGCCCTATACATTCCTCTCATACATTTTTTTCTCATTCTGAATCTGGCGCCTTCTGAATTAGTTGAAGTATCCCTTTGTGAAGTATTGTGGGAGGAATTATTGGTTCACTTGTAGCTCATAATTCTATTACTGTATAGCATTCCACTTGTGCACCTTTATATTTCTAAGCACAAAGCATCAAAGGGAACAGATACAGTATAGGTGAAGTTTAACAGTTTCCTTTTAAGCTTAACTGTATATCATAGACATTCATTAATGTTAAATATTGGGCTTCATGATTCTCAATCATTGTGTAGAATTCCTTTGTGTGGCTGATCCAGCCTGTGGGCTGAGTTTCCTCTTGATGGGTGAAGAGGGTGAAGTGGATGCCCGCTGTTGGCTATTGAACACACATCCTTGAATACACATTTTTTTCATGTATGTGGCCAATTTCTTTAGGATCCTTTAAAAGTGGAATAGCTTTGTGGGCAGGGAGACTGTCAACAAAAAAGTAATGCTGCACAAAAAAGCTCTTTCCAAAATGGAATTGGAGGTCATTGGAGAAGCAAGACTCATGCAAGTCTCATTCTGCGGCCTGGGAATGTAAACTTTCGGTCAGTCTTTCCCTGTGATGCCAAGCATCTGGAACAAACAGATAGTTACACTGTGCCCAGACACCCAAGATCTGTGCCAGAACCTTCTGTACACACCTGTAATTTCAGTACTCTGGGAGGCTCAGGGAAAAGACTCACAAGTTCTAGTCCCATCTGGGCAACTTATTAATTCAAGACCCTGTCACAAAGTAAAAATAAAGGGCCAGAGATTTAGCTCAGATTTAGCCTAGCAAGCACAAGGTCCTGAGTTCTATATCCCCGATAACCACATACAATACCGGGCATGGTGACTCTTGCTCACCAGCAGTCAGTACCACATACCACAATGCCAAGAGTAGTGGCTCATGCTTATAATCCCGGCATTTGGGAGGCAGAGGCAGGAGGATTGCTGAGTTTGAGGTTTCCCTGGGCTCCATAGTGAGCTCAGGGCCAGCCTGAACTACAAAGCAAGACCCTGTCTCAAAAAACAAAGCAAAACAAAACAACCAAAAGATCCACAATAAAAAAAAACCATTTTGAATCGATTCAGAACATCCAGACAATCATGATAATGTAACTAATCACACTCATGAAGGAAGACTTCCAGAACTGGTGCAGAAAGTGGTAAGGATGATGAAATAGTGTTTCTGAAATGACAAGATATATCTTGAGGTGTATTAATGGCAATACTTTTTAATGCAGTAAGATTTTTAGAAATTTAAACATTCGCTATAATGTTTGATGATCTCTCCTGTCTATTCTTTAACTTGTATTGGTCTTATAGCCCTCATAGACCTCCCGTTCTTTTCCAACTCCAATTGAAACTTGTCTTTAAATAATTTTGATTGCTTTATAATGACTCAAGAACTTTTGTCTATATAAGCTCCTATTTTCCTTGTCTGCCTTAGGGTACACATTAAGTGTATCTGAATCTGTGTCTGCTGAGTTGTAATTCATAAATCCCAAATAAAGTTATTTTTATGTTTTTTTTTTTTTTTTTTGAGACAGGGTCTTGCTTTGTAGTTCAGGCTGCCCCTGAGCTCACTATGTAGCCCAGGCAAGCCTCAAACTCAGCAATCCTCCTGCCTCTGCCTCCTAAGTGCTGGGATTACAGGTGCGAGCCACCACCCGGCACTGTGGTATGTGGTATTGATGGCTGGTGGGCGTGAGTCACCACACCCAGCATTGTATGTGGTTACCGGGATCGAACTGAGGACCTTGGGCTTGCTAGGCAGGCTCTGGAACCACTGAGCTAAATCTCCGGCCCTATTTTTATAATTTTTTAATTAATTTAATTGACATGTTTCAAAATGATTGAGACATATCAAAAGTGCCCCTATTTAGTATGGTGACATAATTTGCCTAATTGATTCTCAGAATTTTTTTCAATTTTTGCTTGTGCAGTTTTGTCAGCACTGCATATTTAAAAACTGGTAGATGAAGAGACACTAGCTGTGAATTCTTAAATAATGTATTACTTAGAAAAAAGCCAGTATTGATTTCAAGCTGTAAATGTCATTTTTTTCTTGCACTACTATTACAGTCATATAATGATTTAATTTAATAAAGGTTTTATATAAGAAAAGCCACCATGCAGTCCACTTTAACTCAATATTTCTGTTTAAAAAGTCCTAAGTCACAGAATTTTTTCCTGTCATACATGCAGATAAATCTGTGATAGTCTGGATTTGTGTAGATTCTGTCATATAACAGTAACTATTGAATCAATCAACTTTCATAAACATTTAGGTAACTTCTTTTTCTTGATTTTAAACCAAGTAAAATGAATAAATAGGTAAAAGTGGAGACATAAAAATTTTCTTGTGCATTTGGATATATGCACGACCAACAAAGCATTTCAAATTGGAAAGGGATACAGAAAATGAATTAATGGATATTTGTTATAAAGTGGTACACAGCTTACTTATGAGTAAATTCTAGATGCATTTTTAAGGTATAGAATAGTAGATATAAAGTACTTCAAAACTATGTGTAAAAATTATAAATAAAAAACAAATGACACTTATAAAACATTTTCAATCTATTAGAAAGAAATACTGTTTCATATGCTGGGACGATATGAATGAAAACAAATAAGATTCAGAAAAAAATTGGCCAGCAATATACAGATATATTGAACAAGTAAGGAAAGTAGATGTCTTCTAGTAAATGGAATGAGACAGATTAAAACGGCAAAAAACCCATTATTGTCTATAAAGTTACATATGTATTATCCTGTATCTGTGAGGGTATTAAGCTATTGGGAAGCAGATTCTTCACTCATTTCTGATGAGAACAGAAACCACACAACTGTCCTGAAGAGCAATTTAGTAATTTATAGTCGTCTTATTTGGGCATATTTTTTAGTCCAGGAAATCAGGTCATACTGTATTTTTTGATTATCCATCTTCACCACTCCACTCTTGTCATTACTACTTCTTGCTCTTCCATTTTCTAAGAACTGCATATACACAGCATATTTTTACACAATTTCATGTAATTCCTAATAGAGCCCTCTAAGAGAAGATAATTTCATCTCTTTCACTTACAGAAAAATGAAGATCAAAAAACCTTGTCCATGGTGACTCTGTTAGCTTTTTATCACTCTGATAAATTACCTGACAAAAATGATTCATAGAAGGGAAAATATATTTTCTGCTTATGGTTTTAGAGGTTTCAGTCCATGGACAGCTGGCTCCACTGCCTGTAGGCCTGTGGTGAAACAGAACAGCATGGTGCAAGGGGGAGAAGGGAGGGTGTAGCAGAGGATAGCTTCCGGGAAGAGGGAAGGCGAGAGGAAGAGGGAAGGGGAGAGGGGAGCCAGAGAGAGGTAAGCAGGGAGTGGGGGAAGGAAAGGGAGGGGAAAGATAAGGAGTTATAGGAGACAAGATATTCCCTTCCAAAGTTTGATGCCAATCACCCACTTCTTCCAAATATACCACCTCCTGATAACCCGTTCAGCTATGGACTCATCAAGGGATTAACTTGAGGATGAGGTCAATATGTTTATGATCCACTCACCTATAGGCCACACCTCTGAATTGGGGATCTCAGACTTTCAATACCTGAATCTTTAGGGGTCACTTCATATATAAACCATAGCAACAGTACAACAAACACAGCTTGAATTCAGGTATTCTAACATTCCAATGAAGATGACATATATTACCAATGATTTTTATTGGTTCCTTCAGTAAATCACTTTGGAAAGTTATAATTTCTTTCCCCTGTCCACATTCTTTCTTTCCCCTATCCACATTAATTTTTTATTAGCTATTTTGTCACTTTTGTAATTATTCATTCTCAGATTAAAAGTTCTGGCCACTGTTAACATGCTGTATGTAGAAAATCCATCACTCTTCTCTATCCGTTTGGTTTTATGGAAAACTTCTTAGGCTGTTGTGGGCTTTCATCTAGGGCTTTCCTGTGGGCTCTAGAGTCTCTGCTCTGTAAGTTGAAGGAGAAGACATGGTTAATAGGGTTCTAGGCCCTCATCTGTGGTACTTCAGTGAAAGGGAACTCCCAGGACGCAACTTGCCACCAGCATTATGACTGGATGGAGGAAGGGAAGACACCCTAGGGGATGTCTAACACTATTCTGATATCCTTAAATATCTCTCACTCAAGTTTTAGAAGAACAGCGGTTGGAACAGCCTGAATCAGGAGGTGGAAACTGGGAAAGGACACATGACGTCTACCCTTACTTTTGAATGGCAGCTCCCAAGTGGCAAAGCACCCACTAGTCAGTCAGCTGTAGTTTTTGTCAGTTGGCTTACTTGACTTCAGAGGTAGAAGGAGGAAGAAATTTTCCCAGATTCTGGCAAGCATCTTTTTCTCTTTTTAAGCCTGCATTATGGCTATCATTAAAATATTTCTGTGTTGGGCCGGAGGGTTAGCTCAGTGGTTCCGACGCCTGCCTCGCAAGCACGAGGTCCTGAGTTCGATCCCCGGTAACCACATAGAATGCTGGGTGTGGAGACACGCCCACCAACAATGAACACCACATACCACAATGCCGGACGGGGTGGCTCACGCCTGTAATCCCAGCACTCGGGAGGCAGAGACAGGAGGATTGCCGAGTTCGCAGCGGCTTGCCTGGGCACCATAGTGAGCTCAGGGCCAGCCTGAACTACAAAGTGAGACCCTGTCTCAAAAAGCAAAAAAAAAAAAAAAAATTTTTTTTGGTGTTCATTTTAGTGAGAAATAAGAGAGGCTGTATTAGGGACTGCTAACCATTTCTTTTGAAAAGTTGTAACAGTGCAATCCTATAGCTATTTATCTCCATAGACATGAACACAGCTAGTTGCTTGACAGTTTCTACTTTAAGAGGTAAATTTCTGGAAGCATGTTATAAAAGAATCTCAGTGCACAGAACACTTCATTCCAATGTTTATGTTCACTTGGACCTTGTTATAGCAATTTTGGAGTGAGTTGTTGCACTGAAGGATTGCTAAATCTTTTTCCCAGGTAAGACTGTAAGGGGCAGGTCTTTATAAATGTGGTGTATGTTTGTGCATGCAGTCATATGAGGATGGGTGAAAGCATTTTAGGAAATCTTAGCTAAAGTAACAGATAAATGTTACACCTAAATGAAGATGGCCTGACCAAGAATGAACTCACAGTCAACCAGTTTATGTCTGTAAACACTAGAGGCCTCTAGGATAGATGGAGAAGTTGGCATTTCTGGCCGGAACTCTGAAAAAACAGCAAGGCTAAGATATTCTACTAAGCAAACAATGTTCTATAAAAATAATCACATTTCGCAAGATCACCATACTCAAGGACATCCTTAAGCAGTTATTATTTTACCTCAGTAAAGTCTCTGGTTCTTGTTTGATTCTAGTTTGTGCAAACAGATTTGTCTCTAAAACAACGGTCTTGGTGTAAACTGCAGCCACTGAAGCAATTAAAGATGGATGCTGGCTTAGCAATCCCTGGAGGGAAGGACATCTGTAGCTTTTGAAGTTTTCAAGTTGAGTTGCCATTGTTTTCTCTGGATAATAACGAAGAAAATGTCAGCTTATTAACAATAGGATCAGACTGCTTAAAAATGAGTCAGTCTAATAGAAACAAAGCTTTATCAGCCACATCCTTGTTAGACTTAAATGGATCTGATTCAGTTCTTTTTAGTGGCCTTAATGTCTTCATTTTCTAGAGGGGGAAGCAGGAGAAGCAGGACCCAGTTGCTCCATGAGGAACCACAGCAGGAGAATCCACTTCCTGTGACGGGATCACAGAGATCTTTGGGCTGCTGGGATGGGGCTCTTTTCACTGTACCAGAGGTCTTCCGATCTAGAGTTTTTTTCCTGGGCTTTTTTAAAGGCTCCCTTTGTCACAGCAATACATCAGAAAATACCACTTCATTTTAAAACTTTACAAAAACTGCCTGACATTATCATTGCATGTTTATGTATCATGTAGGAGAGAACATGTCACCACCCCAATCAGATTTTTATTGTTTTATAAAACACGCAACATAAAGTAGATGCTTATTTCTGTATAGTTAATGCTAATCTCTTTTATAGATATATTTCACGGTCATAACTTGTAACGGCTATTGCTTTTTCACAGATAATTATTCTATTAGGTACAGTATAATTTATCGAGGGCTACTCTAAGCTAGTCAGTGCAACAAAGTATGTAGCATTTTAGCTATGCAATTTTTTCAGCTCTGCAAGGTAGATGTCAGCATTTTGCATTTTCAAATGGAAAACTGGAAGTTGAGAGCGGCAAAATAAGTTTGCCAAATTTAGCACACCTAATTAGTAACCTGAGGGTGGAAGCCTTGCTTTCCTTCAATTAAATATCACCAATTTAAGGACAGTGCACAGTTCAGCCATGGGGTCTGGTAGTGTACCCACCACATTTGTTGGACCATCCAGTTGCTTCTGGATTTTTACTATGGCATATATGAGAATTGGGAAGTGTTTTGAATGGGACTTTTCCCACAGTTTGATTTGGTTCCTTGGGATAGATTCTCAGAATATAGTTCTTGTATCAGTTAGCTTCCTGGTACTATTTTTTAAAAAAATACGTGGCATACTAACTTACAAAGGAAAAAAGCTTATTTTGGCTTAGAGATCTGGAGCTTCCAGTCTGGTCCCATTGCTTCGAGTCTCTGGCAAGACCAGCACATCCTGACAGGAAGAGAAAGGCACAGCTGGAGCTATCATCCATCTTCTGAGCCAGGAAGCAGTGAAAACAGACAGGAAAAGAGGAGCATCCCGCAATCCGCTGTGAGCAGATCCCCCAACCACCTAAGCCCTTCTTACAAAGCCCCACCCCAAGGGTTCTTCTGCATCCCTGTAGTGCCACTCAGGAAACCATTGAGAGAATATTCAACATCCAAACTATGGACTTTTTCCCCTAAGGAATAAATACAGCAGCTCCTATATCAGACATTCTGGGTGGTTTTACAGTTCTTGATACGTATTCCCATGTTGCTTTGGAAAAGTGGTTTTCATAATTTATACTTTGCCACTGTTCAGTGTAAGGTATTATTTGCTTATGTCCTACCTTTCTTATTCATTCATTTTTTTTTGAGGGAAAGATTATGGTCATAAAACAAAGAGCCATGGGGAGGCTTTAAAAAACATCCGACAGGCAACTCCCTCCTGGCCCAGGACCAGGAAAGGAGGAAGACATAGTAAGAGCTGAGAGAGGAGCCAGCACCTGTGTACACTTAAAGATAAGCTCCGTGCACCCCAAACATGAAGGCAGAGAGGAGGCTGGGTGCCCGTAGTGAGGCAGTGTGGTCCTCTCACCTCATCCCTCTCCAGCCATGCTGGCGCTAAGGTTCATGGGTGTGGACAAAGATTTGAACATGACCATGGCTCAGAAGAGAACTTTCACCCTGCAGTTACACAGTAAAGCTCACAAGGCAAGAAAAACAGAGGTGAAATAATTGAGCTGGGAAGAAACTTTTCAGCCTTTGCCTATCATGAAGCACAGCACCAGCTCTTTTGGAAACAGATGAACTAAACGGGTACATATTTCAAATAAAAGCAAGATCAACTTGCCGTTTAAGTGTGACTTATGGGATGTGCAGCAGACACTGGCCTCCCTGCACCTCAGTGTCCTAATCTGTGATGTGGGAAGGAATGGTGACTGTCTCAGAGAGTCGTCAGAGGGACTAGATGAAATAGTGTGGTGAGGTGGCCCCATGAGGATGACACTGGCTGAATTGGGCCGGTGGGACGGAAGGAAGAGGATGGGACTGATTCTCTGTCAAAGGCCGCTTTCCTTTTGCTGCGGACAGTTGACAACGTTTATTCGAACTCAGAAAGACCTGAAGCAAGTATAACAGAATGTTGGCATTTATCAACCAGGAAACAATGCCTGACGTATCATTTTCTAAAATTTGCTTTTGTTCTTTTTATGAATCGAAAAGGGTAGTGCCTGGCCCGTGCATAATATCAAAACAAACTCAAGTCCTACACTTTTCCCCCAAAGCTGAAAAGACTCACTTTTCCTTGAGAGATTTGAGGTGAGATCGAAGGGAAGAGATAATGGTCACTGCCCGAGCCAAGTGGGACGATTCACTTCTGCTTGGGCTTCAGTCGGAGGAGTCCATTTTCCACCGTGTGCCTTGACCGAGCACACGTGTTCCTGCTCTGGCCTCTTCAGGTCCGCTGTTCCGTGATCTGTCCTTGGCAGCCGGATTCCATCTTCCGCATGGGATTTTTCTACCAAAGAAGGCTGTTGACATTTTAATTTACTGTGGCATACAACTCCTTCCAAGGTATGTGTCACCAGGCTTTCCGTATCGGAGCCCTCCTTTCCCCCGCAAGGAAGTTTATTTAGTCTGTACAGTTTGTTTAGAGTCTCCTCGTGGAGATCCTGGATTTAGGATTATGGATGTAACTCTTAACTGAGCTCCTAAATGTGGTGAGCTCTCCATGAAAGCTGGCTTTCCTGAGGCTCGTTGTAAATGGATCGCCACGCACAGAAGGGTGACTGAGCTTGCAGATGACATCGAATTATTTTTACGCTGCACAAGCAAATATTCACATAATACACAACGCATGGGTCATTAACTCAAACACAGTTTTCAAGTGCTGAAGCCAGGGGCCGTATCATTGTTGAGTTGTCCTGTTTTGATCTGCTCTCTTTCTGCCTCTCTCTCCTCCCATGCTCTTCATGCTGACTCTTTGGATGGAAAGCGGATTATTCCTGGTGACAGAAATGAGATGCACCGAACCAGCCCTTATGTGCATGGGTGTAGAACCTTCCATCGTTTCTATAAAAAAAGGCCCATTGCTCATCTGCGCTGTCTCTGGGAGCAGCATTCTTCCACTGCTTACAGGACAGGAAAATAATGTCCCACTGCCACTTATTCCTTTCGGTATTGATACAGGAAACACATCACATTTCAGAATGTTTTCCGTGTTATAAAACTGCACATTAAAAACAGAGAGAAGTGTTCCCAGCATTTAGACTGTCTTTCCAAAAAGGTATCAGAATATTTACACTTCCCATTTCGAGGCAGGTGAAATAATAGATACATGGGACTTGAGTCATATTCAGTGCATGAGAGAGAAAGGTGATCTGCATCCCAATTATTTGAATAAATCAGCTTAGAGTTGACTGGGCTGCAGCCACTGTTTCTGCCATTTAATGTCGGTGCTGAGCAGCAGTCAGGGGAGAAGGCAAAGACAGCTAAGACTCACTGCATTAAGCAAAGCCTCCGTGCGAGTCTATGTGCACCTGTGTGGCTCCCAGGCAATTTGGAAAAAGAAGTCAAAACATAATCCTTTCCTGGAATGAGACAGCCTGGGGTTTGGCTTCCCTGGAGAGAGATCCCTGTCATTAAGGTGCTCCTCTCTTCCCTCCTTGACTGCGACTCCTTTGATGTGCTCAGATAATAAAAAGACAACAATATTCTTTTAAGCCAAAAAGCAATCTCCTCTAAGTAATTATGGTGTATCAAAACTAACTTGAAAACGTGTTTTAGGAATTTTTTTTTTTTGAAACAAGGTTTCCCTTTGTAGTTCAGCTGCCCCTGAGCTCACTGTATAGCCCAGACAAGCCTGGAATTTAGCAATCCTCCTGTCTCTGCCTCTCGAGTGCTGGGATTACAGGCGTGAGCCACCACACCTGGTACTGTGGTACGTGGTATTGATTACTGGTGGGTGTGAGTCAGCACACCCAGCATTGTATGTGGTTACAGGGGATGGAACTCAGGACCTTGTGCTTGCGAGGCAGGCCCCGGAACCACTGAGCTAAATTCCCAGCCCTGTGTTTTAGGAAATTAAGGTGAAGAGCAAATCAAAAGGAAGAAAAAATATTTTCTCAGTTGTTGCTAATGTCAATGGTAGCACATTTATGGCGTTTGGCCGTGGCCATGTGCTCCGCTGGAAGGAAGTGTACCTAAAACTTGGTGACTCCTTGATTTAACTCTAGTGTTTCAGTAGGTTTTCCACAGATGCTGAGCACCGTTCTTCGTGTCCATTTGCAGGAACATCAGTAAAATTACTCGCAATTTGCAAAATGATCTGGGTAAATGATGTACTACCAAATTAAAACAAAAAAGTCTAGTTAAGTTGGAACTCTATTATCACCAAAACCCATCTCCACGGAGCAATTGCTTTTATGTGACCATTTAAATTATGAGATCATTTAACTAATAGACTCGTTGGAAAGTCATTTATTCGCTGTCCTTTAAAGTGGCTGTCTTGGAAAGACTTTTGCTTTTAAGGGCCAACAATATTAAATTAAAACAGCAAATTAGAATAGGAAAAAGAAAAATCATAAAAGCAAAACTTAGGGGGAAATGCCACTGGCTGTCTTTGGTTGTCTCTTAGGTATTTTACATTTATTAAGTCAAAAAAAACCCACAAAGTATAATTATGGGCCTCAACCTCCACCTGCCACCGGTACCAGGAATCAAACTCAGGACGTTGCACTTGTAAGGCAGGCATGGTGCCCCTGAGCTAAATCTCTGACCTGATCCACCTCAGTTTTGAGAGGGCAGTGCTTAGGTGAGTCTGAATGTAACAGATACTTTATTCTGGTGAATCTTTTTTGTTTTTTTTTTTTTTTGAGGCAAGTTCTCACTATGTAGTACAAACAGGCCTTGAACTTACTATGCAGCATAAGCTGGCTTTGGACTTGTAGTAAGTCTTTTGCCTCAGCCTCCCAGGTGCTGGGATGACAGGTGTGTGTCACCACGAATGCCTCTATTGTAGACAAATATAAGAGTGAGTCAAATATGAGAGTGAGTCAGATGCCTGAATATTTTTTTTTAATTTTCAAAATTAGGATCACATATATAACATGTAAAATTTATCATTTGCACCGTTTTGAGTACACAGCGGAGTAGCTTTAGATCCATGCACACTGATGGGAGACCACCAACCGCATCCTTCCCCAACTTTTTCATTTTGCAAAGCTGAAATCTGCTTACTAAGCAAAGCTCCCCTCTGCCCTCAGACATTTTCCTCTCTGCCTCTATGGATTTGATGAACTTATGTAGAAGGAATCATATACTAGTGGTCCTGTTGTGATCAAATATTATTTTTAAAGCTATAGTGAAATATTACAGGAGCACAAAAGAAATCATGAGCTGACATAAACTTCAGGAGTATGTAAAAGTTTGGGATGAGCGTGTGAAAGAGGAGACAGGAAATTAACACAAATATGGGGTCATTCTTCAAATTAGGCTCCATCCAATGTTCCAACATTTACCAAAGTTCCACTACTCTGAAGACCAAATCTTCAAACCAGGGCCCTCTGGGGCACGTCCTAGGTACAAATTGTAGCACTTTGCCCCTCAAAGCTCTTGTCTATCTCATAATGCAAAATGTCTTCCTCAGAAGTCACCCGAGTCTTAACTGTTCCAGCATTGCTCAAAGACCAAGTCCAAAGTCTCTTCTGAAGCTCAAGGCAAACTCAGTTGTGAGCCCTTGTGAAAAGTCAAAAAGAAATTTATGTACACATACTTCCTTGATACAGTGGTAAGACAGACATCAGGTAAACAGTCCTACTCCAGAACAGGGAAGTAGGAAAATCAATAAGGAGGTATGGGTCCAAAATGAGGCTGAAGCCCAACATGACAAATACTAAAGGCTAAATCTGGCATCCAGGGCCCTGGAGAGAGTGGGCTCCTAAGGCCTGGAGCAGCTTCATCCCTATAGTTGTGCTGGTTGCAGCCATATGGCTTCACTCTCGAGCAGACTGGTTACAGTACCTGCAGCTTCTCTAGGCAGGGACTGCACGCTGCTAGCACCTCTGTCTTCCAGGGTTCTCCATTATAGTTTGGGCTTCTTTCCCCACAGCTCCATATATCACTCTGCCTGAGGCTGCGTGTAGGGATTTTAACTTTACAGTATACTGTCTGGCCTCACAGGCTTTCCTTTAAAATCTCAGAGGATGTCAGCAGGACCCCGTGGCACTGGGATTCTGCACAACAGCAACACATGAGGGGCATTAGGGTCTACTGCCAGCACAAGATGTACCTGGGCCTGCCTGAACCATGTCTGCAGTGACCTTTGAGTACCTTTCTGTTTGAATATAGGGAAGTCCTGATGGAAAGGGTGCTCTGAGACTCTTTTCCCAAATGATTTTCTCCTGGAAATTCTTTAAATCAAATCGATTCTTTCCACCTTTGAGGCTGAAATGGAGAGGACATCGATGCATATTCTTTGATGTCCTCAAAGCATCCCCCCTGTGGTCCCTGTGCAAAGCACTTAACTCTTTTCTCTCAGGGTTAAAAAAAACTCTACCATCCTTGGCTGAAACATTATACCAGATTTTCCTAATTTTTCTGCTCTATTCCTCTTTGTGTTTGATTCTCACTGTAATGGTTACTAAAAGCAGTCAGTATTATCCTATTCCTTTGTCTGGGTACTCTTTGCCTTGATATTTCCTCTGCCAGATGTACGAGTTCATTTTCTTAGGGCTCATCTTCCCACAGAGTCTCAGGGATGCACAAATTGCATCCCAGTTCTTTGCTATGGTGCTGCAAGGTTGGCCTCTAGTCTAGTTTCCAGTAGAGTCCTCACTGTCATCTAAATCTCATTAGCTTCTGATTCACTGTCCACAGTTTAAAAACATTCTGGTCTTTTGAGCTCCCACCAGAATTGGCCATTAAGCACGTACAACATTCTAGGTTTTTTTAAGTTTGATCTTTCAAATTTTTCCAAAGGCCTTAAACAAACTAATTCCAAAGCCTTCTTCATATCTTCTTGGGCAGAAATAAAAACAAAACCTCACTTTGTGATGCCAGTTTTCTTCAGTTCACCCAAGGTACCTGAGAAATCAATTCATAAAGAAAAAAAGTTTAATTTTGGCTCATAATTCTGGAGCTCCCAGTTCCTAATTGATTGGCCCCATTGCTTTAGACTTGGGGCAAGGTGGCACAGCGTGGGGGAAATACATGGTATAGGAAGACTCCTCCCCTCATGGGCAGGAAGCAAAGAGGAATAAAAGACTGGGGTCCCACAGTGCCATTCAGGAGCACGTGACCTTGAATCTTGCCTGAGGCCCTCTCAAATGTCACTTGAGGATCAAGCCTTTAACATGTGGACTTTGCTGGGACTTTTCAAGATCCAAACCATTGCATTTTCTCACGTCTAGCAGGGTTCTGCAAAGTTCCTCCCGCTCAGGTCAAATACTCAGTTGATACATGGTGGCTCTCATTATATTGTTAAAGGAATAAGATATTGGAGGTTGGGGCTCTGGATTTTGGGTCTATCCTTCATTCTTATTCTTGATTTTCTTTTTTTTTTTTTTTAAGACAGGGTCTTGCTTTGTAGTTTAGGCTGGCTCTGAGCTCACTATGTAGTCCAGGCAAGCCTCGAACTCAGCAACCCTCCTGCCTCTGCCTCCCTAGTGCTGGGATTATAGGTGTGAGCCACCATGCCTGGCACTGTGGTATGTGGTATTGATTGCTGGTGGGTGTGAGTCTCCACGCCCAGCATTGTATGTGGTTACTGGGGATTGAACTCAGGACCTTGCACTTGCGAGGCAGGCACTGGAACCACTGAGCTAACCCTCCGGGCCCCATCATTCTTATTCTTGATTTTCTTTTTAAAATAGCGCATGTTGTGGCCACATACTTTTACTATGTTTCACTGTAATCCAACTGTAGGCTCAAGAATGATTTGTTTTTCCAGAGATGTATTGCTTATTATCACATTTTTCAGCTATCAATTTCCCATATAGTTGAATTTTTCCACAATAAAGTCCTAATTTTTCTGCTCTATAGGCCTTTGAAATGAATAAACTAGTCTCTAAAACAGCAAGATTTGATTGTTTGGCTTCTTCTCACCCTAGCTCTGTTTTCCAGTATCAAGGTGAGTGCTAAGATGGTGTCTTCTGTGTATTTTAGATTTCTCTTCTGTGAAATGGGCATAATCACATGGGTACTTGTGGGGATGTAACAACCACATAAACAATAAATCACATAGAATGGTCAGTTCCTGGCACTTGAACATCATTATGATAATGACTTTTCTTCATTCACAGTTCCAGTATTGCATTGCCTTGTAGTGAGATACAATATGTAGGTGATACAGAGTAGAGGGAAGAACAGTGGCATAGAAACACATTAGCCCCTGCATGGGGGGGGCTTAGGGCGGTGAGTGATGCTTTTGCCTCAGTAGCCCCCAGTCTGGGTCTAACACACTCATAAATCAGAAGCTGGTTCTCTTTGCCTCCAAAGCTGAGTTGGCTGTGAATGACCTGAGAAACTTGCCTAGGACAGTGACAAGGGAGGGACATTAGAGGGTTTTATGGCTCCTGAGGACTTAAATAAAGTGTCCCTTTTAAACGTGTGGCCTCCCAAAGAGCACCTCTGCTTTTTCTTCGATCCACTGAAGGATATAGTTTATCCAAGAAACAGTCACTCACCACAGCATTCTAAACACCCAATTCTAGAAAGCAGTGTATTTGGCTATGATATTCTCTTCATCTAAGATGTCTATTTAGGACCTACCTACTATAATCTGTACAGTGGAGGTGATACTATTACTTTACAAAACTGTTTAAGAAACTACATAGCGTTCAATTTGAGAGTGCTATTTGAGATCGGTGCACTGTAAGAAGTGAAGACCTATTTCACGCTGTTTTTGTCATTGGTGGTGACCAGCATCACAATGAGGTTCTCACCCTAAGAGAACACTGAAACAGACATCCAGATGGCCTGGACTAGGCTTCATATAGCACTCCCTCCTGGTACTGTGCTGAACTTTTAGTCCACAGAGCGCTTGCCTATGCACTACTTCATTGAACCCACAGAACATCCAACTAAGGAAAACACGGGACAGAGTAATCTTCACCCAATGGCAGCAGGAGCCACAGAGATGTTTGGTATATAGAAGTCAGGACAGTGAAACTGGATCTTGTCTGCCCTTGTATTCTTCTGATGGCTTAATTAATTCATTAAGAAGATACATTAAAAAAACTCAGTAGACTTTCATTTCTGGAAGAGTGGAGCCCAATCTCTTCTTCAGACACTTCCATTCTAACACTGGGCCTGAGCCCCAGACTCTTTCTAGGTTCTTGGCTTTGCATAGGCCAGTGTTCAGTACATGCCGCTGATCTGAGTTCTGACTTTTCCAGGAAACAAGCTCAGTCAAGGGGCTGTTCCATTCTTGTTCTTGGAAAAAGCACTGAGAGGCTGGGCATGGTGGCTCATGCCTATAATCCCAGCACTTGGCAGGCAGAGACAGAAGGATTGCTGAGCTGGAGGCTTGCCTGAGCTACAGAGTGAGTTCAGGGTCAGCCTGAACTACAAAGTGAGACCCTGTCTCAAAAAAAAAAAAAAAAAGGCACTGAAAGAACAGATAGGTTGATTTT
>PVIC010010761.1:26509-42818 GCA_004025085.1 Thryonomys swinderianus
GGATGGGGAATATTTACCTTACTTAGGCCTGTTTTTATCAATTGTTTCCTATCTTATGAAATGAAAATGAAAGAAAATAATGATGAAACACCTCAGTAACAGATACCCTCTCCAGGCTTAGCATAAAAGTGATGTGGATATTTTCTGGTGAACAAGCTAAGTCTGCCCTGTGCAGTACCCACCTGTGTCCCAAGGATACTGCTACATCTCTGCGACATAGATCATTTCCTAGGAAACCCCGCAGAAACCTACGGCTTCACAGTCCTCCTGTCCTTTCCATTTATAGCTGACCTGATTCTTCTCTTTGAAGGAAAGAAGCACGCACTCATGCAGGTCTGAGTGCAGGATGGACCCCATGGTGGGGTGGAGATGGTGCTTCAGTCCTGAAGCCAAGTTCATGGGATTCCAGGCTGGGCAAGATACTGTGACGATGAAGAGAACATTTTCTTCTCTTAGCAGGTGTCCTAGAATTCCTTTTAAGGAGATCTGTTTGTGTTGAGTAATGCATGATTGGAGCCAGGAAGGGCGCAGAGTTAATCATGGAGAGAAAATAACTAACTGCCTTGCTAGGGGTGGAGGGAAGACCTTTGCCAAGGTCCCTAGCGAGAAAGAGAGGGAAACCAGCAGGGTACCGTGGGCTCTGTAGTGTCACCCTTCTTGCCTGGCTCCTCCAATCTTAATAACTGAATATGACAACCCTACAGTGCTTGTTGTGCTGAGTTCCCTGCAGGAGACTGTGACAGGCTGATTTGCAGTGCTCATCGGTTAACACACAGTAGAGAGGAGGGAAAAAAAACCCTGGAAACAGCAGTATGAAAAATATTAGGTCTGCAAGAATTTGCTGAATTTGGGGGAGGGCGTTACACTTCTCCAGAGTTGGATGTTACAAGCTTAACGTCTTCTTTCTGGGTGCAAGAGGTGACCTCATCTCTTACACATCTACCCAGGCTCCCCACGCATTAGAATCTGCCTTGCCTGCTGCTCTCCAAGGGTCACACAGGGCAACATGACTCCAGAAATACTTTGCCTCTCGTTCCTATAGCTGCCTGACCGACCTTCTCTAAGAAGCCTTTTCCACCACCAATCAGGGATCATGTCTGTCACTGCTCTCTCCCCATCCATCACCGTTTTAATTTTTTCCTATTTCTAATTACTCAGAGACATCTATATTATATCAGTGTGTTTACTATTAGTGTCCCCTGTTCATGTATTTGGTTTCTGGGGGCAGGGATATGGTACTGGCCCTTTGTGTTTACTGCCTTGTCTCTGTTCAGAAAAACTCAATCTGTGCTGGTTGAAAAGTGACAGCTGAAGGATACAGTACTGAACCCAGGATCATGCTTCAGCGTCAGCCATGCAGGTTGGCACGGACCTGTTTCTCACAGGCCGCCTGGTGACCTTGAAGATTTTGCAGTTATTCTATTCCTCTTCAACTTCCTTTCTGCTCTGAGTGCTTTTGAGACTTTCTCCTTCCATCCTTTCTCATTCCTCTCTCTGCAGTACACAGATTGTGTCATTGTGATGCTCCACACGTCCTGCACTGGCTTGCTTGGGTCTGTGCACCACTCAAGGGCTGAGAAGAGAAGAGAAGAGAAGAGAAGAGAAGAGAAGAGAAGAGAAGAGAAGAGAAGAGAAGAGAAGAGAAGAGAAGAGAAGAAGCTCTTCTAAGAGAAGAGCTTGGGGTTTGGAAACGATCTGTCTGGATTTGTTTTTGTTTTTGTTTTTTGAGACAGGGTCTCGCTGTGTAGTTCAGGCTGTCTCTGAGTTCACTAAGTAGCCCTGGCAAGCCTCGAACTCAGCAATCCGCCTGTCTCTGCCTCCCGAGTGCTGGGATTACAGGCGTGAGCCACCACACCCGGCATGATCTGTCTGGATTTGGACTCTGCCTCTTAATTGACTTACTGTTCTGAGTCTCTGTTTGCAATTCTGTCAACAGAAGGATTTGAACAGCCTGGATAAAGGAGTGAGATCCTCCCCAGTGTCCCTACTCTGTGCAGAGAGACACCACTCAGAGGGACAGTCATGTGGTCCTGTGGCTCCGGTGGTGTCTCTGTGCAGGACAGTGCAGCAAAGACATCATTTCCCCCTGCCCTCTCTGAGCTATGTGTCAGTGAGGTACATTGGCACTGGCCAGTGCATCTGCAGGGGTTTCTGCAGCTTGTTAGTGAGCTCAGCCTCCGCACCTGTCCATCTGCCTATGTGCTCTTATCCTCCAGACACTCAGGGATGTACATTTCTAGCGTAGCTATGTGGAAAGTGAAATAGAGACATCTCAGTTCCTTTCACGTGCCCAGAAGCACACTGTGTGACAAGAATGTGGGCGGCAACAGCTTGTGATGAGGTGACCCATGGAACATAAGCAGGGAGTGGAGAAGCAGGTTGGGAAGGGCAGGAGAAAGGCCAGGGACACACACATCACTGAAGGGGACTGTGGGGGCATGGCTGAGGCCCACACCTTCTTGGGCTCTCAGAAGCCGGAAGATGCCTCAGAACTGCTCCCTTCCAGTGCAGGGAGACCGGGGACTTATCCATAAGCTCCCTCTTCTAAAACTGTACCTCGGTTAAAGGGGTATTGCTGAGAAAATCCGGGGAGCAAAGCTGGGACAAGGGGTGCTGAGGTGGGAGCCTGTCCCCAGGGTGTCCAGGACAGTGTGATGGGTTAGGCAGGCCACTCAGGTAGGCCAAAGAGTGGGGAAGTATTGGGAGGGATGGGATTCTGGAAGTAGATGCTAGGATGGCCATCAGTTGGCAGGAAGTAGTTTCAGGTGCATTCTTGTGGTCACCTTCTCTAGGGGTGAGTAAGGAAGTGGGGGTGGGAAGAAAGAAAACTGTTTTCTGTAATGTCGTCCCAAGGAAGGCCTTAGCCCATCCCACTGGGAGATTTGGACCAGAGATGCCCTTCCAAGTTTCTCTGTGTTGGAATAAGAGATAGAACCTTTATATCCCCTCATCTGGACCAGTCCCTGGTCCCTAGGCAATTCCCCAAAGTGTTGAGACCTGAGGGTTGTTGACCAGTAGTCCACGGAGCAGCTGGGGAAATGGTCTTTCATTCCTGAAGCAAGAACTGGTGATACATGAAGACATCTGCTACGGGCATCGACCGTGTCTCCCTCCCCTGCCGAGGGAAAACTGCCAGGTCAGGAGGCACAAGCCTTTGACCGTTAAACTGGGCTGCATCCCAGCATTTAAAAATTTTTGCTCACCCAGGGTAAGAAAATAATCAATGCCCCACTTCCAGGCTAACTCTAAAACTGATACACTCAATCTTCTAGGCTTTTACATTAATTGGGTTCCACTATTCAGCATGATGAATAGTGGATATTTTTCTTCATCCATTGTTGAGAGCCATTCTGCACAGTTTGGGGTAAAAATCCTTTCATAATTAAATTATGATTAGGACAGTATAAGTCCCAATGTCTTCTTGCCCATGAGCCCACTATGGCATGCAGAAATGTAACTGTGTTTTGCCTCTGGTCACAAGTTGAGGCTCAGTGGTTCCCTGACTCTGTGATTCTCAAGGGCAAGATTATATCAGCTGAAGAAATCCTGGTTCTTTGAGAACTGAGTGGTAATATAAAAAGAGAGAAAGGTTTCACCCAGAGAAAGGACAAATTCTTTATTAACATGGTATCTCATCCCACCTACTATTGAAAGACTGCTCTCTATACAGCCCTTATCAATATATGATTTCACTACCCTTTGAGTCCTAAGTCACCTAACACTCCCTCCGGTTTTTATGTGTACTCCATAAATAATAGCTTGGGAATGTCTTTGTCTTTGCCCACTCTGAAGCCCTCACCTTTCAGCCCCGCAAGTATTATGAAATTGATGCATGTCTTTCTTTAGCCCTCACTGCCCCCTTTCTAGGCAGATCGGAGGACTAATGACCCTCTGATAATCCTTGATCTGCAGTCCCAAGGTTAATAAAATGAGAATTATGGAAGATATGAGTAGAGACCAGGCTCCCCGAACTTAATACACTCTGGTGGCCATTGGGGGGCACTAGAGTGAAGCCCTGGGGGAGATAATGGACACAGACGTTGGGAGTTTTCCTGATGGCACTGGGGGCCCAAGAGGGTGGCATGGGGTATGTGAAAATATCTTAACGAGACTAGTAGTTTCATTTGGTTGTTTATACATAATAAAAGCCCACATTGCCTGGAAGTTCTGCTTTGGCTCTCCCAAATCAAGACTGCATTGCTAGATTTTAAAAGTCATTTTTAAGCACTTTGTTGTTGTTAACCAATGAGAAACTATTTTTGTTAATGCAGGTAGCTGCAATGATGATCAAAATGTTTCTGGAATTTGAGCCTGGAAGGACACCAGGCACCTGTGAGTCAGTTTTTTAGCACTACACACCTGCCTTCTCCTCTCTCTTCCAGAAACATTTACAGTTTTATGTCCCATTAATGGATTTCTTGAACTCTATACTGAAAAGGTTGCCAGGATTTCTGAGAATGAAAAAGCAGTGGACAAATCAGCTAAGGTTAAGGTACCACCCGCATTGAAGACTCTTTGTGAAGTGGAAGCTCTCTCTTACCATTTGTGATTCAACCAATGATGCTTTGACCAAAATGCCACATCACAGATGAGTGCAGATACGGTGGGAACAGGTTCTGTTTAACAGTTTTGCATTTGGAGAGGTGGAAGTAGGGGAGTTCTAGAAGATAATAAAAGTGTATGCTGGTCTTCATAGCTCATTGAGGGCTTTGTAAAATGGTGAGGATGCTTTGGCTTTGGATAAGGCTTTAGGATGCCATAATTAAATTTCTTAATCTTAGGGATAAAGGTTAGACTAGTACACTAGGAGAAACAAGGAGGCAGAAGGAAGAGTCATTCTGTAGGTTGTATGTACAGTCAAGCGCTGTAGGGTGTTTATTTACGACTTGGGTCTTGGCCATCATGTCCTTTGAGATGTTAAAATTATATTTATGGTTCAGTTTAGAGGTAATTGGGAGCCATTCTGGAATTGTAAGTTTGTTGGTGGCTGTGGTAGTTCGGGTAGAGGATCAACTTGATTGACCTTGGGATACGCCTGATGACTGGTGGACCTCACTTTTGAGTGTGTCTGGGTGGGTCACAGAGGTTTGATCTTAGGTGATACACCTGGTTCCTGGCTCTTTCCCTCCTGCTCTGCTTTCAGAGCTAAATAGCTTTGTTCCCCACACCCTTCTGCTATATTTCCTCCTTGGAGCTAGCTGACCACGGACTAAATTTCCTGAACAATGAACCAAATTAAACCTCTCCTCCTTTGAGTTCTGAGTGTTGCGTATTGTGTCCCAGAGATGGGAAGACTCAACAATACTGAGTAAGCAAGGAAAAAGTATCTGGAGTATGACGTGAAAAGGAGCTGGAATATTTGTGATGCAAATATTCTCTGGCTCATTTTCTAGGCACTTGTTCCCCAGTGTCTGACAAAGGGCCTTCGAAGGAATTAAGCACACTGGAGTCCTTGAGAAGCCACTTGTATTCACCCTGGTGCAGCAGGCGTGATTCCAGAAAAGGAGGGGCAAGAACAAAAGTGACAGCCATGTGAGACATTTTATTTCCACCCTCACAATTTCTTACACTCTGGATTGATTTTTAAGCAACTTGTCATCTACAGTGATGGTTGATTTTCTTGTGCCAACTTTCTTTTTTGAAACAGGGTCTTGCTTGGTAGTTCAGGCTGGCCCTGAGCTCACTATGAGGCCCAGACAAGCCTGGAACTCAGTAATCCTGACTCTGCCTTCCAAGTTCTGGGTATGTGGTACTGATTGCCGATGGGTGTGAGTCACCACACCCAGTATTGTACATGGTTACTGGGATTGAACCAGGGCCCTTGTGCTTGCTAGGCAGACAGCAGAACCACTGAGCTAAATCTCTGGCTTTCTTGTGCCAGTTTGACCGGATTGTGGAGTGATCAGAATAGTAATACTGTGGTTCACAAACACTTCTGTTCACAAACAACTCAGTTCTCAAAAGCGCTCGACAAAATTCTGCTTCCATTTGTAAACTCCAGATTGGGTGATAAATATAATAGCAGCCATCTTCCCCATACAAACACACATGCACCCATCTTCCTCCAAATTGTGAAACAAATTAAATTTGTGAACTGAGACACGTCTGTATTTGATAAAGTATCATTTCTGATGTGTCTGTGATGGAGTTTCTGGAGCAAATGGGAATTCCAATTAGTGGTGGGTGCTTTGCCCAGGGTAGGAGGGTGGACATCATCCAATGTGTTGAAGGTCTGCATAGAATGAAAAGTAGAGGAAGGGGATTTCACCACCCTGACGATGTGAACTTGAATGTTAATCTACAGTTCTCCAGCCAAGACTTATGCCATCCACCCTTCAGCCAGCTAAACACTACTACTGGCTTTCTTGGGTCTTCAGCATGCAGGTGACAGATCATGGGACTTTTCAATTTCTGTAAGTGTCTGACCCAATGGTTCAAAATGATCTATCTATCTATCTGTTTGTCTATCTTATCCTGTTTGTTATATTTTTCTAGGGAACCCAGATGAACACAAATTTGGTGCCACAGACCAAATGTTTTCGCTACCGCTGGCCCAAATTCGGATGATGAAATCCTTATTCCCAGTATAATGCTAATCAGAAATGGTGTCTTTGGGCAGTGATTGAAGCTGGAACTCTTGGGACAGAATTAACACCCTTATAACAAGAGGTCCAAGAAGCTACATAAATTCAGGATCTGTTCATAATTCACTCAGAGCATAACATAATCACCCAGTGAGATGGAAGTAATTAGTGAGAATTGAATAAAAAAAAGGCAGTTTTATTTTAAAAGTCTTCTAGGAAATTTAAGTGTTAACAACTCATGCAAATTAATGTCTGTTGCTGTCTGTGAACAATTAATGCACTAAACACTCTGTCCATTAAAGTCTGCTTAGGAGAATGTTAATTTAGAAACACCTTGTTGGTTATTCATTTGAGCAAGTCTATGTGTTTGGTAGAGCACAGTACTTTTAAGTGAGCAAGAAAAAAACTCTCATTAGAAATGATAGAGCACATTCAGCTCTTTTTTTTTTTTTTTTCTGTAATCAGAGAGGAGAGAGAGTTAGAGTCAAAAGCTGGGAAATGATACCCTTTGGACTTCTGAGAAGCATCCCAGGAATTCAGGACCCCTCTCTGCACTGGCCCACCCCACTCTGGGCAGAGGATTTCTGACATAAATGAGTCTGAGTACAAGGATATTTAATTTGTAGAACCCTCATAAGAGGAGAATTTTGAGAAACAAGGAAGAGGTTTATCTCTAGGTTAGAATGGACAATTTGGCCTTTTAATTTTCTTCTGTCTGCAAATTTGTCCCCTGTTCTGCTAGACCACATCCCCAGGAGTGATGAGTTGAGGGGCTTCCCCCTCCATCCACCCTTTTTCTACCTCTGGGGCCTGGTCAGGTTCAGAGTCCCACCGACTCTTGTTTGCTCTTCCTTAGTCTGGCCCTACCTGGCCATTTAGTAGCAGTAACCAGAGGGCCAGGATATGAGTCTGAGCTCACAGGAAAAGCACATAGGAAGCAGCTGTGCTGGTTTCATCTGTGTGTCAGTTCATGCCTGCTGCAGAAATGGATTTGATTCACAATGTACAAATGTATAATAATTTATACATTTACAAGGGCCACCCACAGAGTCAAGTGTAGGAGAGTGCAACAGAGCTTTCGAGGAGCTAGAGATTGAAAGGTTTCAGCCTAAAAGCTACAGCTCACTGTAGTGTCCCCTCTCAGTCCATAACAGGAGACCAAGGGGTCTGTGATGGAAGCCAGGAGACAAAGTCCAAGGTGAAGGTGAAGACTGGAGACCCTCTGAAGAAACAGAAGCGAGCCTTCTGCTTCCCCTTATATCATTCAGGTGACAAGCCATCTATGGTGGGTCTTCGGTCTTCAGTAAATCTCCTTAGCCACATTCAGAACTATGCTGATCCAATTTAGTTCGATGCTTCTCTATCAAGCTGACGTAGTCAGTTAACTATCACAACCTCTAAGACAGCTGCCAAATTGAAGGGGAGAGTGATTGATCCTGCAGAAGGACCTATATTGGAATCTGGGCCCCAAGCCCCATAAAGATGTATTGATTTTTGCCTGTTCATACCCTGTATATGCTTATCCATGTTGCATTAATTATCTACTCTATGCAGCAAGTTACCCCCCCAATTTAGTGCTTTAAAGCAATAAATAAATATAATTGAAAAACTACAGTGGATATTTGAATGAAAAATAGTACAGTAAAAGACATAATGCCATGATCCTCCTCAAAATATTCTTTCTTCAGACACACTTATCCTACTGTCTTTGGCACTTGGTGAAGCAGTTTGAAGTCGGCTATCGTGAGTGTCTTTAGTTGCCCCAGCCTGGCTGCCTCAGTGTCCTCCGTCAATTCAAAATGTTTACCTTCCCTGGACATTTCGATTTTGAGGAAAAGCCAGAAATCACACAGTGCAAGGTCTGATCAGTGAGGTGGATGAGGACGCAGCGTCACGTCCTTATGAGCTTGCCTTGCCATTGCGTGGCACTCAGCAGCATTCACTGTATTTTTGACCATAAAGTCACCCAGAAAAGAAGACTGCCAAGACTGCTTTAGAAAGTATAAGGATAATGGGATAAATGTGTTTAAAGCTTGGGGGGAGGATTCAGAGAGGGTTTAAGTGTGTCTTTATTATACTAATTTTTTAAATTTAAATACATGCTATTTTTTGATCAGTCTGTATCTGTTGCCTCAGTTTTTCTGTATCAGACAATACCAGTGGCTTAGCTGGTATTTCTGATGTGGCTCCCTCCAGAGACCGCAGTCCTGAAGGGCTGAAATATATACATAAAGCTGTAACTCATGTGGCTGTTAGCAGGGGGTCCTGGCAGGGGGCCCCCCATCAGAGTACAGGATTCAAGGAAGAAGGGAGTGTGGGTGAGGAAGAAGCTGGATACCATTAGGAGTGTTATGGTTTGAATGTGGTTTGTCCCTAAGGGTTCATGACTTGGTCCCCAATGTGGCAGTAGCGAGTAGTGATGGAACCTCTAAGAGGCACAGTCCAGTGGGTGGGGTGGTTAGGTGACTGGGGACACTGATCTTGGATGGGATTACTGTATTTCTCAAGGAACCCTAGTGAGTTCCTGTGACAGTGAGTTGTTATGCAAAGAGCAAGGCCCATCCCACCCCTGTCTCTGGCTTCCTGTCTCCCCGTGTGATCTCTCAGCTCAGATTCACTTCTGCCATGATCCCTTTAGATTGCTGTGAAAGGGCTGGGGGCACTGTCAGAGCTGAGTGGGTGTTGACATCACCTTCTTGAACCTCCAGAACTGTCAGGTAAATAAACCACTTTTCCTTGCTGTTTCAGAAGTCACATATTGTATTAGTCAGCTTTCCTGTCCCTGAGACACACTACCCCAAACCCGCAATGTAAAGGAAGAGAGCTTTATTTGGTTTGTGTTCACAGAGCACACAGCCCACGGTCAGCTGGCTCCAAGGACAGAATATTATGGAGAACAGGTGTGGTGGAGCCAAACTGCTTAGGTCATGGTGGCTGGGAAGCAGAGGAGAACAGAGCTGGAGAAGGGGCCAGGGGCCAGGGACCAGACATAGAGCCCCAAGGCTACTGCTCCATTCATGACCCATCCAGACCTACCCAAAAGTGTGCTTTACTCATCTTTTTGGTAGGTCCCAACCTAATCAAGTTGACAAAATTAAGCTTAACTGTCACACATGTCACTTTCTCAGAGCTGAGTCATGTAAGATTTTTGAGCCCACACTCGGGGAGAGTCAGACTCCTCCTTTTGAAGGCAGGTGTATCAGAATTTGTGGACACATTTAGAAACCACCACATGCCCTAATGATGGATAAGGCTTACTTATATTTGTGTTTCCTGATATTCAGGGTACAAAGCTAATCTAAATGTTGGCTCCATTTCAATTAGATGGGACTCCAGGATTGAAACTGAGTGAACAGAGTCCCTGCAGAAGTGATGTATCTCTTTGAGACCTCAATGTCCTCCATTATTTCAAAATGGTTATACTTGGAGGTCACAAAGGAGTCAGAGTAGATATGAAAAGTTCTGCCTTTTGAGAAGTCACCAGAAGCAAGGTAGCATCAAAAAACATAAATCGGAGGGTGGCTCTGGACATGGGTGACATGATGTGACTGCCAGAGGCCTTGAAGGATTCATGTGAGCCTGGGAAAGATACTACTGATGACAAAAATTCCTCAACTTATGATGGTGCCCTGTCCTAAAAAACCCAGCATGTGTCAACAATGCATTTAACACACAACAAACAAACATAGCTCCACCTGCCTTAAAACTACTCAGAATTTTGCATCAGAGGGCACAGAGCCTATTTTGATAGCACAGTTTTGGCTCTCTCTGGAGTTCTTTTTGAATGCTGCAGTGGAATTAAAAAGCACAACGGCCAGGTGATATGCTTTGTGTTACTGTAAAGTCTTAAAATTGTCAGTCAAACTGGTGTAAGTCTGGTGTGTAAAAATATGTCTTTATGGGTCTTCATTCAAGAGCCTGCTCAATTATTCTATATCCTCCTGTTTAATAATAGATAGTTCTGCTATACAAAACCTTTCCTATATCCCTAACGATATTCCCCATTGAAACCTGTACCTTGTTTCTAAGGCTGTCTTTGCCTTTAAACAAGCTATGGAGATAAATCCTTGGCTACACTTAATATTTTTTTTTCTCTGCTGTACTTTAAAGCACTTCCATGTCTCTTTTCCATTCCGTGTCTCCCATCTTCTCTCTTCTGCACTCGGAGACTTCACCTTGCAGCCGGGTTGTGTCTGTCACCTTCTATCTGCCTTCTGAAACTCATGAGAAGTCTTCATATTCTTGAGTGCATGGTGGCATCTGCTGGGCTGTGGTTGTCCACCGGGCCTTTTGGCAGCTCCCCTTACCAGTGGAACAGGATGGTTTGACGAGGACAAACAATTGCTGCCAAAAGCTGGGAGTTGGACCGTGTCAGGTGGCTGCAGGTGTCAGGGGACTATCACTAGAATTCACTACTGATTATGAATAGGCAACTTCATAGGTGGAGAAAATTCATTCTCCAGCCACCCCTCTTTGCATAAGAGCAAGGAAACCAAGACAATGAAATTCTATGCTAGTGTTCTTTGGACACTTCAGGAGACTTGCTATGGCTAATGTTAGGCAGTGTCCTTTCTGTTGATGGTCATTATTTTATAGGATGCTCAAAAGCAGCAAGAAGGTGGGTTTCTCTTTGAAACATAGAAAGCAATGAGTGAGAACTACCCAATGGGAAACGTGTTCCAGAAATGTATTTCTATAAAAGAACCTAGGGGGAATTCTACTGCTTAAGATTTTTTCTTAATTGCTCAGTGGACAATTAAGATCCTGTCTGGATCTTTATGGACTCACTCATTCAACTGGGGCCTCTGTAACAAAATACTACCTACTACTAGCTAACTTGAGAGCAAATGCTCTCGAGCACTGTGTAAATAGAGGCACCTTCAACTAATTTTAGCAGATGCATCAACACACTCTGAGAGAACTGCTAGGCTGACATGAAACATTTGAAAAAGAATGAGTCATTGCCACAGATAGTAATCTTGGCTATTTTAGTTTTATGATCATTATCATTGGGAGGATGATATGCATACATATCTATATATACACATAGATATTGAAAGGTATAGTCAACTTCAGATTTATAATGTATCATTTGCTGGGCCAGCTGCTAAAGTTCAAAGCAGGGTCAGTTTAACTAATAATTATTCTGTTATTCGTTCTTTTTCTCACTTGCTTTATAAGGCATGCAAAGCTTCCTCTAAATCTGTTAATCCCAGGGAATACTTTGATATTCCATACATGTTAAGACATTGTTGGCCACTGTCTTAGTCAGCTCTCATGTTGCTGGACACAGTCTTCATCACCTACAGCTTAAAGGAAGTAAGGGTTTACTTGGCTTACATTTCAAAGGGTTCAGTCCATGATCCAGGCAGAAACATTATGGCAGAAAAGGCTGGTAGACCAAAGCTTAGTTCATGATGGCTGCGAAACAGAGCAGGAGACAGAGCCAGAGAGGACCCAGGAACTAGATATAGTACTGAAGGCCACTCTTTCATGATCCATGAAGACACACCCAGATGGTTCCACCAATCTTCTGGGTGAATCCCAAAGCTCATCAAGCTGGTACAATCCATCTTAACCATCATAGCAGGTAACACATGGTACTGATACTCTCTTCACCTATATTCTAACTGTTTGGGATGAGGCGTGCCAAAACCACATTGGCTGTCACTGGCATGACAGTCAGCACTCTTACAATACTACAATCCAAGCATAAGGTAGATGAATTCTCGAACCATTTTATGTCAATTTTTAGGAAGAGAATTCCTATTCACCAGAAACAATTGGTGGCTTTTCTACTGACTGTGAAATTACATAAACTCTCCAATATTCATTTTTCATATCTAGAGGATGGATCCATAACAATGCAAAGACAAAAATGCTGCTGTGTTCTGAGCATATACAGAGGAAAAAGTGGTCATGGACTGGGATGTAAAGTGTTCTTGAAGGGTTCCAGTCTTAGGAGGTGTTGGTGGGACTGAGGAGAAGTGAAATTAGGATGAGAGAGGACCTAGGATATCATCTAGGGTTTTGCACAAGTTTTGAACAACCCTAATATATGTATGTACTCTTCAGTTGTGGAATGGAAATTACTTAAACACTAGGCGTTTTCATCTACCTTGTGTGGGTATTTGCATCAAGGAGGGAAAGATTCATTATTCACAGGATAATAGAGTAATGCACCATTTACCCAGGACTGTGCTACTTGAGCCATCGAACATACTGCGAAACAACAGGAATGAAATGGGAAATAGCTGTCTTCAGGTCTCCACATCTGTCTGCAGCATGAGGGCTATGGATTCCCTGCCTCTGCTCCCCACTGCCTGCCTTTGCAGCTGGCCATCCGTGAAACTGTCTGCTCTGCGTCATGCCCTATGTGGAATGCTGGGACACAGTTCTGAGTAGAATGACCCTGCTCCAAGCAATGATGGCACAGCCCAGTTGGGAGATGTATATGTAAATCAAAACAACATAATCCAGTGAGTCAAGCACTTCACAGGATGGGAAACAGGGTGTGGAACCCATGGAGGAGATTTATTTCAGCTGGGTCCTGAGGGAAGATAAGTTCTATTTCTATCTTCTTTGTACTGATGGGGGAACTGAGGCTCAAAGATGATAAATGGACTGAAGTTGTCACAGCTAAACAAATTAGATAAAGAAGGAAATAAAGCTGAGGTTGGTGGTACATAACTCCAATCTCAATACAGCAGGCAGCTGAGACAGGAGGATCAAAAGTTCAAGTCCAGCCTGAGTAATTTAGTAACTTAACAGAATCTTAAAGTAAAAAAGAAAAAGAGTGGAGGGACTAGGGACTTAGTTAATTTGAAGCCCCTGTTTTAAAAAAAAATTTTATCTTTATTGGTACATTGTATATACACATCATGATCACACTCAATATTGCGAATTTGTACCAATATATGACACAATTTAATTCTCGTTTTTTCCCATTTCCTTACCCCATAGCCCCCAACCCACTAAATAATAAGCTTTGTTTTCCATTACCTTGTTTGTTTTTTCTTTTGTTATTTTGTGTTTTTTTTATACTTTTTTATTTTTTGGTGCTGAGAACCGAACCCAGGGCTTCATGCTTGCGAGGCAAGCACTGTACCACTGAGCTAAATCCCCAGCCCCGAGCTTTGTTTTCCTTTTAAAATTACCATCACATTTTTTCTTTACTCCTCAAACTGACTCCTCCACTCCATCTCCTTTTGAATATTTTCTATTTCACAATATTCATCATACATTCTAGAGGCCCCTATGTTTAATCCTCAGGATTGCAAAAAACCCAAAAACATAACAAAACAACAACAATAAAATGGGAAATAAAAGTGGCTTATGGCCTTTTATCTGGGTTTATATAATTACTATAACTACTAATACAATGATTTATAATAAAATAGATTAACAACAACTTATTAGACATTCACTATGTATCAAGCACATTTCTAAGCAAAACACACCCTCACACAAATTCGTATCACATTTAAATTCACCCAGACAGATAGGCAATTACGATCATGGCCATATTAGAAATAAGGAAACTGAGGCACAAAGAGTTGAAATGAGTTGTGCAGTGTCTGTGTGTGACACAGGCTGTAGTCTAGAACAGCCCCAGAATGCTGCTTCTCCCTGAGGGGACAGGATCCAGACAAGGGTCCTGCATTGGCCTTTGGAGTTTGTGTGCTTATTTTGTTTATGCAGTTTGTAATGGTACCAGGGCTTGAATGCAGGACCTTATGCTTTTGAGGCAGGTGCCAGAACCACTGAGCGAAATCCCTGGCATCTGTGTGCTTCTTACCAACCCAGGAAAAAGTGTAATTCCCTGGAATTATTACAGAATAGATACAATTTTGGGTATGAGCTGAGTGAAATGTGAGTTTGTAAAGGTCATTGCAAAGATTTGACGGGACTGGTGAAGTTTAAGGGTGTCTGGGGCTACTTTTTGCACTTTGTTCTTTTATTTCATCAGCTTGCCTCATGTCAGTTCTGGTTTAGGGTGGACAGTGCTCTGCTTAGCTAACAGTAGAAATTGTTCCACATTGAAAAGCTGTCACCCTGCACACTGGTCTACATTTGTCCACATCGGACTTCCTTACACAAGAGCTCAGATATCAGTCTGGTCTGAATTTATATCTCCTGCAGTTGAGGCCCAGTTCAGTCTGGTTTGGGAAGCACTGAATCCACAGTGATGCTTCTCCAACTTTATATCCCTGAGTGTCACCCTGGGTTCTTGATAGCACAGACCACGAGAGTCTGGGAGGGCCTGAGAGTCTGTATGTCTAGATGTTCCCTGGCAATGTTAATGCTACTGATCATGGACCACCTCGGAGGAGCATGGACAACTTAGTAGAGACAGAAAGGGTACCAGGTACTACTCTTACCAACAAGCTGGCATCTGTGATAGATCTTCTGTGAAGAAAGGAATGAAAGGCCAACTAGGACGAACTGAATTCCAGCCTTTCTGCATTTTTCTTTAGTCTTAATAATTCCCAGGGGTGTTGGATATCATGACATAACCATGGATAATCTTAAAGTGACCCTTTTCAGAAATACTGTTATTGGGTTCTGGATGTCATATTAAACAAGTTAGGGAAGTGAGTATAGGTGTAAAAGTATTTCCACCATGTATTAGTAAATGAAAAACAAAGAGGGGGAGAGGCAGGTGATGAATAGCTGGTGTAAAAGGAAAACACCCTACATATGCGGGTCTCCCTGAGGATCTGGGAAATAAACCAATATATAAACTTGTAAAACCATTTCCTAAGCTCTGTGGTGCCATGCATTCTGCCACGATGAAAAATTCTGCTCAGAGTTTGATCCAAGGAAACAACAGATGTTTCCCTGTTCCCTGGTTCACTCGTTGCCCCCAGCCCTCCACCCTCTGAGTCTTTCATTGCTTTGTGAGGTGGTGGCTTCAGGAATGAGTTTCTGAATGAAATTTAGTGATTTTTTTTTTTTGAGGCAGGGTCTCACTTTGTAGTACAGGCTGGCCCTGAGCTCACTATGTAGCCCAGGCAAGCCTCGAACTCAGCAGTCCTCCTGCCTCTGCCTCCCGAGTGATGGGATTACAGGTGTGAGCCACTACGCCTGGCACTGTGGTATGTGGCATTGATTGCTGGCGGGCATGAGTCACCATGCCCAGCATTATGTGGTTACTGGGGATCAAACTCAGGACCTTGCACTTGCGAGGCAGGCGCCAGAACCACTGAGCTAACCTTCTGGTCTCTGACGCAGTCTTTTTTCAAAGGTAGCTGAGTCTGGAACGTGTGATGTAGAGATTCAGGAAATATGACTACTATACTGCTATGCCTGAGTGACTGGTTTGGTATTGCCCCTTGTCCTGGTAGCCTGAATAGGATAAATGGAGCAGAAAGATACTATTACGGTCCCTTGTTGCCTTTGCCACCATGTAGGTGCCATAAACTGTTTCTCCTCTGTAATATCCCTTCTGCTACTCTTGCTCCTTTTGCTGTCTTCCACTGCCATGAACTGATGCCCCTCTGCCTCTCTGCCTTGGAGCTAGCTGATTATGGACTGAACCTCTCTGAACTATAAGCCTGTAAATCTTTCTCCCTTTAACTTTTGATGTTGTGTATTTTGTCTCAGCAACAAGAAAAAAGTAACTAACACAGAGATCAAGTATGATTCATTGCTAGGAGGATGCAAACAAAGACCATGAATTCTGAGACTTCAGAGGATGCTTGAGAAGGGAGTCAACTGGTCCT
>PVIC010010762.1:0-42759 GCA_004025085.1 Thryonomys swinderianus
TCAATGAACCCTAACGCTACTGCGAATACCTCACTGCAAGATACAAGTGCAAAGCGTAGGGTTGGTTACATATCTCTACACTGCAGACACTGAGCACATCTTGTTCTTCCAAGAGCTTCTTATAAGTAGCCTCTCTGACTTGCCAAGGAACTTAGATAACAATAATGTAAAACAGGTTCAAATTCAGTTTTACCTTCTGTAAAGTAGGAACCAGGGGCAAAGTAGAAAGTAGGTCCCACTAGATTTGTTTGGGGTTTTTGGGGCTGTGCTTTGACTTTTCATTGCTCACGAGGTCAGTCAGCTCCTTGGGGAGCGTGTTAATGAACCCCTTCTCCAGAAATCTTAAATCTCACTGAATGGACTGACCTGTGCCCATACTGACAGAAAAAAAAAAAAAAAGGAAAACAAAATGACAGCAATATTTGGGAGGAGTCAGTGATCATTCCCAAGTTAATGCATTTAAGACACACACAATCTAATCCAGTTTAAAATGGTTTTCTAAGAAAAAGGATTTTCAAGTTTTATTTTATTTATTGGTGGCAGTATGTGTTTTTCACACATGTGCACATTGTGTGTTTCTGTGTTTTCTTATTAAATGACATTTTAGTCCACATACTCCATAACTAGAGATAGAGACACATCTCCAAGGGAAAGTACATGTTGTTCTTTGAAATGAGACACATCCATATATCACCATGAATAACTTACCTACTGTCGCATAATAAAATTGTGTGCATGTGGATAGAGAGAGGGGTCAAAAAGACAGACAGAAATATACAAGGCAGACAGCAAACCACGCTGACGAAGCATTGGCTGTACTGTTTTCCAGGTTCAGCTGCAGTTTGTGGGATGAGAATGAACGGCACTTCCGGGAGAAGAACGAATGGCACTTCCGGGAGAACGAACGGCACTTCTGGGAGAAGAACGAACGGCACTTCCGGGAGAAGAATGAACGGCACTTCCGGGAGAAGAACGATGAGCACAGATACGGTCCCTCTCCTGGAAACCAAGGTCCCCCCAGCCCGACCTCAGAAAGACAGAGGCAGGTAGGTCTGAAGGTGGACCCTGTGGCTACTCCCACTCTAGCCACAAAAACCACGAAACCTCCTGGTGAGTGAGTGGCACAGGCTGAGCGGTGAGGCTTTGGTTTCATTGTTATAATTAAATAAATTTTGTGTCCTGAACGATTCAAGATTTTTTGGGCAGTTCGTATATCATTCACTACCTTTTTATTTTCATGCATTGCCTTAAACATCTCACCACAATTATCAGTTATTCATCCGCCAAGCCTCCTCCATTCCCACTCACAGAAGCGTAACCATCCTGTGTGCAGCATGTGCAGGCAGTTAAGTCTCCAAGCACGTGCCTCACATCTGAATGCTTCTATGGCTGAACGGTGCCCTCTCCATTCATATAGGGAATCCTCATTTCTGATTTGAAAATACTTCACAATAAGGCCTTTAAAGAGATACTTCGAGTTCCACGAGGCTGTTTAAATTAGGATGGCTCCTCATGCCATGTGAATGTTGCCCTTATCAGAAGGAAAACAGGGATGTGGAGTCATAGAGGGCAAGGCAACGTGAGGCCACAGCGGGGAGGCACCCTGAGCGGAGAGGAGGGGCCCAAGGAGCCAGCCTGCCAGCTCACTACAGCGCGCGGATGGCGAGGAGGCTGGTCTGCTGCTTAAACTGCCCATTCTGAACCACTTTGTCATGGCAGCCTCAGAAGAACAATCCAAGTCCTTTCTTAGCGAGGATATAGAAGTGGAATTGTTTTTTCTCTGCTCGGTCACTGGCTTTCATTGTGCTTTATCAAAATGCTTTTTCATCTCTTCATTACATTTTTGTTAATTTCCATAAAATGTCCTGTCATTTTCAGTGAATGAATATCCATTTTAGTCTGAAATTTTTGGCACATTTCATTTAAATCTCTTCTTTCAGCCTCTTCTGATTTCATGCATTGAGGAACATGAGGTGACCTGGGGACATCGTCTCCTACACTGCCGTCTTCTGCCTCTATCTCAAATGCAAGGTGAGCAGAGCCTGGTGAGACTCTGGTGTCCTCTTGCTACATCTCTGATACCTGTACTCCTCTGTGTGGAGGAGGAGGAAAGCAAGGAATGAGAAAATAGAGTAACAAAGTCTTTACCTGACAGAACTCCCTGCCTCTGTGGCAATCTCTGGCATTCTTTGTCCCTTGCTGCCTTATTAAAGGTGACCTCTGGTTGATGATTTTGTGGCTCTCTTGATGTAGACTTCACCTTCCTCCAGCTTCTTTGCCATGGAAGACATCCTCAGAGAGACACAGTCCTGTCCCCTCACTTATGAGCTAAAATTGCCCACACCTGCAGCCTCCTCCCGTGGACACAGCCTAGGCCAGTGCTGGTGAACCTTTGAGAGCACTCAGCGATGAGCAAACAGCCCACTGAAGCACACGTGCCACAGGTTCACTACCACTGGGCAAGGCACGCTCAGAGACTCTGCCAGCCCTTTAACATTTCCTCTCCTTGAAAGGGGTCAGCAAAGACATCTCAGGTTCCTTTCTACCATGAAAAATGAGTCAAAGAGGGCCAATGAGTTCACTGTTTTCTCAGGCACACTCTAATACTATCTCCTCTTACCAGTTTTGGTAGAACTCCAGGCAACTTGCTTTAGAAGTCTCAAACAGAGAAATAGCAACCTTGGTGTTTGTGTAGATCTTTAACTCCAAGGGCCACATGTCAGGCTCTAGCAAGGATGTTTTAATTGTATTTTGCACCGTACCAGTGCAGCATCATGACAGAGTCACAGTTGGATTCCCCCCTTCTCTTCTGCTGGCTGACAGCTTTGCTCCGCACTAGCTTTGGAGCAGAAGTAGATATGTAACTGGGAAGAAGAGGACCTCTGTCTGTAAAACTGCATTCCTGGAAGACATAAACTTGTCTGTCTCTAGCTAGCCTTCACCCCCATATAAATGAAGTACGTGGCAAAGGCGGGTGATGACTAATAGCTACTTTCTCCTTTCTAAGCTCGTTTCTTGGCCGCATTCATTAGTATGTGACACAACTGGCAGCCTTTTTTCTTTAATTGGACATCCTAGCTCATAATTCTCAGGGCAGCAACAAAAACCCAAGTCAACATCTAATCCCAGGCCTATTTATGTCATTTAATTCCCTCAACAACCATATGAGATTGGAATCATGGAGATGAATAGGTAAATGAAGGCCGTGGTATCTGAGTATGCTGACTGATATCGGGATGCTGATAAACACAGTCTGTCTGACTGTGGAGCCTGAACTTATTCCCTATGTCTTGTTAACATTACACTGTTTTCTGGTACCAAACACAGGAATTCTCTACTCCATCTCCACCTACCCTAGCATCTGTCTCTTGCATTTCAGCTTCCACTTCATATCCCTACTTTCATCTGTTTTTATCTACTTTCAAATTCCTTCCCAAATATTTCCTAAAGAGTTTATTTTCCCAAAGATTCTATTACTGAAATTCTTTCCTCTTTCTGCATTCAGTGGCAGTGAACTGCAGTGGGCTCTGTGTATCACGGAAAGCTCCAAAAGGTTCACCATCACTGCAAACTCATTGACTCCTCATTTATATAAAACCAAAACAAAATCTGAGAGCTCATGTTCCTGAAGTGGCATGACAGGAATTTCAACTCTCTACACGTGGGTTTGGTAAATATTTGCCAACTCATCAGCCAGTTTTGTGCTGCATCAAGCTTGGCCTCTAATAAGAGTGGGTACAAGCCAATAACATACCATCTGAGAGCTCTTGGATTTCAAAATGATTTCTTAAACCTCACTGTGTGTAGAGATGTGTCGTAGTGATATGCTGATGGGAGGATAATTTCTCCTATTTGTGGATGGTCAGAGGAAATATAGAAAACTGCTGCTCTGATCACTGAATAAAAACATTACCATCATCCACTTTCCAGAAAATGTACCTTGACTTGTTAATTGTTTGGCTACTCTTTATTAATAATTGAGGACTTGGATGCATTCTTACTGTGTAATTCAATTCTACACTTACTATTCCAGATAATGTTAACAAGGGCACTTTTCATGAAAAAATGCATTAGTGCACTGCTCTGTGTTAAAAATAAAAGTGAATGCCCCTGAAAGCGGGCAGAAGAAGCTATACAGGGTCCAGAGAATATACTAAAACGTATTCTAGCAGGGACTGTGGAAGGGATGACTAGGAAAGCAAAAGAGTAATGTGAGCTGTTACATGTCACTCCTTGTGTTAAATGTTGTATGTGAATTAGTTTTCTATAAACCTGTCCATTCAGTAGTAGTCTTACTTTTGGAACAGAAGACTGAATCCTAGAAGGGGTTAATTCATCAAAGTACTATAATAAAAACAAATTTTTAGTGCTGACTTTTCTGGAAGGAATTAACAATGAATATTTAAATAGAGGCTGTACTCTACTTGGACAGGGACAGTAGTGCACTGTGAGAATAAGAAAAAGAATTCATATGTCTATATGCACATACACTCCAATATCCGTGATATCTGGCCCGATTAAAATCATTTGTAACCCATTTTGACTTTGACAGTCATAATGAAAATGTAAGAAGTAATCCTCCATGAGTAATATATGCAATGTGATGTGCAAAAATACACATTATTTTTTTCATTTAATAAGTGCTCAAGAAACAATAGCTGTGGGTGACAAGGGAAGAGGACATAGCCAGAACCCTTGTGACAAGTTCCAATTCCCTGTGAGTCCCACAGCAAAAGGATTCACAACCAACAAACAACAATATTGGAACCCTGAGAAAAAGGCCGAGCCTAGGCTTGACCCTTGCTATTCGGAGCAGCAGCAATAGAAGGTGGCCCAATACCCCAAGCTCACCCACACTTGTATTTGGTACCAAGCTTTCACACCTCAGTCCTAGTCTGCATAAGGCAGACTTCAACTTCAATAGTAGTTGAAGATTTTGTAGGGCAGGGCAGATGTCTGCCAATAATCCTTATGCAATAATCCTTGTAGTTGAAGATCCCACAAGGTGGTGGAGATGTTCACTAATAATCCTAGTGAAATGTTCCTCATGGTAGAAGATCTCAATCTCACAGGGCAGGGCAGACATCCATAAGTCCAAGTAAGTCATAAATCTGAGTAAGTCATCTGCAGTTCCCAACAAATAGCTGTTGATTAATTTCCTTATAACTTTACTGATAATATTGGCATTACCAGAGAAAATGTGTATCACATAGATCATCAGACACATATACCCACTAGTAAAACATTCTAACATACTGAGTTTCAACTGCTTTACAAGAACAGAAAATAACATGATCATTCATGCAAAAACAGCTACTGAGTACTCGTGCACCAGCACTATGCTACAGGTTGAGTAGAAAATGATTAATATGGTAACATGGAGGCTCATAAGAAGCTCAGGTTTGAGGTAAGGTATGAATGAGGAAAATCTGATTGACTGATTAAAGATGCCCATAGGAAATATAAAATCACAGTGAAAGGACCACTTACAAAGCCCCACAATAGAAAATAAATTATCTGAGGTTTTGAGATTTGAGCTGAATGAAGTTTATAATTCTTAAAGAATATAATATTCCACTGCATGTATATGCCACATTTTCTTTACATATTTACCTTTTGTGCACATTTCAATTGTTTCCATATCTTCTTTACTAAGAATAAAATTACACTAGCACAGTGTGAAGATACCAATTTGAGATCCTAACTTCAAATATGGTGAATATACAGAAATAAGACTGTTAGATCACATAACAGTTCTATTTTTAATTTTTAAGGAAATGGTACTGTTTTCCACAGCACCTACACCATTTTATACTCTTCCCTACTATGAACAACAGTTCCAATTTCTCTATAACACTACCTAAACAGCTTTTTAAACTTAAAATTACAGACTTCATGAGTGAATATTCACTCTGGTATTGATTTGCATTTCTTTTATGGTTAGTAACACTGAATATATTTTTATTTAACCATCAGCCATTTGTAGATGCTCTTTGGAACAATGTCTATTTAATTTTTTTGCCCATTTTATAATTGGGTTATTATTATTATTTGCTGTTATGTTTTAGGAGTTATTTATATTTATTGGAAATTAACTCTTTAAAACACAAATAGTTTGCAAATATTTGTTCCTGTTATATGGGCTTCCTTTCCAACTATGCAACTCCCCCAAATAAGAAGATTCTAACATTTGAAATGATACTGATGGGTCTGGAAGATATTGTGCTGAGTGAAATAAACCAGTCACAGAAAGACAGTGCTGCACACCTGCTTTTATATGACTCATTTAAGATAGTCAAAGATACTTGAGTAGGTGTGTTTATTGGGAATTGTTAGAAGAAAATCACAGGAGGAGCACTGTTACCGGCTAGATGTCCCCAAGGGCCTCATACACTCATGGGCCAGCTTTTAAAAGGTGATTGAGGTGTCAGGATGGCCGAGTGGTCTAAGGTGCCAGACTCAAACTCTAGCTGGGCGTGGTGGCTCACACCTGTAATCCCAGCACTTGGGAGGCAGAGACAGGAGGATTGCTGAGTTCGAGGCTTGCCCGGGCTACATAGCAGGCTCAGGGCCAGCCTGAACTACAAAGCAAGACCCTGTCTCAAAAAAAAAAAAAATAAAAGATGATTGATTTGGAGGGCACTGGAGCTGGATATAATGCTAAAGGGCAGGGTGTCACCAAAGAGAGGGGTCACAACCCAAGGCTTTATGTAAAACAGGAGGCCAGCTTGCATTGCTTGGGTCCCATGATGAAATTAAAGAAGACAAATTAGATAAAGCTGCAGAGTACAGTATGGAAACCTAACAACTGCCCAACAAAATGCTATTGATTTCAACCAAAAATTCCTTGTGAGAATGATAGGATGTACCACATATATCTGAAAAAGTATTTGTGATGTTTGAGAAGCTTCCTTTCTTCTGTTTTTACCCCACCCCCACCCCGAACCAAGGATTGAACTCAGGACCTTGCACTTGCCAAGCAGGTGGTGGCATCACTCAGCAACATCCCTGGCCCCAAGAAGCTTCCTTTCTTTTCTATTGGAGAGGGCTGGGCTAAGGGGATGCTTCTCTAAATTTCTCGTCTGAATGGAGTAGAGCTTTCTGTTCACAACTTACAGTTTGCACTTACCCTCATCTGACCATTCCCATTTTTCTTTAAGAAAGGGCATCGCATCTGCTGTTTCATCTAGTCTGACCCTAAATTCAACAACCATAATACTGCCTGTATCTTTTGCCTCTTGGACCAAAGTGTTTTTATTCCTTTATGTCCAAAAATAGAGAAGTCAGACTAGCCGAGATGTTGGCAGGTGGGGAAACCAAGAAACTCCATCCACGCTTTGTAGAAACATTGTCTCTACAAGACTCCAAAATCCCAGCAGCATCTGCCTGAGTCTGTCACAAGCAATAGCAACTCTCTGAGTCTCATTTCATTGACTTCGCCTTCTTTGTATGTTGGGATTTCTGGAGTAAGACAGCAGAAAATCAGTCACACTTCTCCCTTCACCTCTATCATTAAATTCATATTTTAGAGCAGACTCAACATAAAATGTGAATTTCTTCTTTCTCTCTTAGGCAGCTTTAAGAATATTGTTGTAATGTAGGTGATCAAACCAATGATCATGAGTATTACTCACTGTACAACTGAGGTAATAGATCCAGAGGACACGAGCAATGCATGTAAACGCATGCACTTGTAGAAGGCCTAAAGTTGAAGGTTGAACTTGTGGATTCTGGAGCCAAGAGAACTTGTTACTTCAAGCTATCACTGGTACAAGTCTGTTTATATAAATAACACGCAAAATATGTAAAAGAAAAGGTACACAGACATCCCTTTTCATACTAAAGGAGTTAAATGCTGAACAGATAGCATGCAATGCATTAACTACTAGTATCTTTAAGCATTTTCAAAAGAAAAGAATTAAGTTTCATTGGATGTTAAGCGAATCAGGGTAAAGAGCAGGACAATAACCCGCCTGGGGAGAGGTTCCTGGTTATAGCTTCCCACCTATACCGAAGATAAAACTGAGGCCAATAAATGGAATCAGGAACATGTGGGGAAAAGGAAATGAGAATGAAAAATATTATAACTAAGAACAGATAGATCAGTCCTGATGACACCAAGGGAGGCATCGCGGGGTCACTGGAGGGCAGAGGTGCTGAGATGAACCGAGGTAGTGTTTACAAAGGAACAGAAGAAGGATCGACATCCCCGGAGAACAGTCTCCCGGGAGAAAAGGTAAATTATTTCGGAATCGGTTGGACTCTGATTAAAGCGCACTCTTCTCGTTTCAGAGGGAGTAGCATCTCCCAGGGGAGCCACTGCCCGCAGTGCCAAATGTTCTGAAAAAAACGGTAATACTCTAATGTCTTCACTCAAATTATAGAAAAATAATGTTATTTGGAACTCTCTGATTTGTCCCAGAAAATATTAATTTTTTTGTGTTTGTGGTTACTATAATTACTAAATCTAGGATCCACCTTCTTCTGAATTTTCCTGAATTAAAGGAGTTAGAACTCTATTAGCCAGAGTAATTCAATGAACCAAGTCTCTTCCAGGCTGTATCACTGTTCACAGATATGTGATTTGTCACCCAAATTAACTGTAAAATACACACAAAAAAATTGTGATGGTGCAATTTTCCTCCTAACATAAAATGAAAATATGCCAAGGAATGCAATGTCTATGTGAATGTGTTATCAAACATCACTAAGTACTTTCCATCTAAGAACATAGTCCAGTTGGTCAGTGCCCTTCCTGCCTTCCCTCCTCTTGATTTTATTAAATTGGTTTATGCATCAGTGTCTGAATTATTCCATTATTTGCCTCTATCTCTTGTTTTTCTTTTTCTTTTGCTCCTTTCATTCAAGCTTTAACTCCATTGAGAACTTGGGTGTTTAACTCCATTGAGAATATTTTCAGACTATACTCCATTCCATTCTATTCCCATTAGGGAAGTGCTTCTTTTAATTAATACAGATTTAGAATTTACCAGTCTGAAATATGTTGGTTGTTCTTGAAAGTTGTGCCTGTCATATACTCATGGTCATGTTCATATTTTCCGTGTTAGAAATACACATGTTTTACCTCATTCGAGGTAGGGTATCTTAGGGGAAATCCTTCAACATGATCTGTCCGAGCTCACCTGGAACTCTTCTGCTGTGATTGAAGAATCAAAATCCATCTTGTACAGGGAGGGGAGAAAAGAGGGAGGGAGGGAGAGACAGAGACAGACAGAAACAGAGACAGAGACTGTGGAGGGTAAGCTCCTAAGTTTCATATGTGTATACGTGCATGTGCATATGTATTTACATAAATGTGTACAGATTCATAGCTTAGGAATGGAGAAGAGCTCTTTGTCTAGGAGATGGTTAAAGTGAAACTTCAAAAAGGAATGTTAAGAACTGGGGTAATCCGAAAAAAAGATCTTAAATAATGAAATCTGTTTTTTAAATATTTCTTATGGGCTCTGAGAATACATTATGTAATTTTCAAGAGTTAATTAAAACCCATTCTTGTTATTCCCTATTGTTTGAGGCCAAAGTTCAATAAAGTCCATGATACAAGATTTGGTATTACTGGTGTTTAAACTACAGAAGGGATGCTTGCCTTCCTTACATCGTCCCTAAGAAGGTCACCGTGAAAAGAGACACCCCCAGAATAAGGAGCAGAGGCTCTACAGGGACCACGCCAGAGACAAGAGATGCCCCGGCAGAGATGAGTGTGGGATAGAGAAATAATCTCAGGGTGCTCAATCCCAGGATCAGCACTGGGTGCCACCAGGAGACCCTATTACCAAAATTATGTGCCTGTCTGTAGAAATATGAGGAACTCCAGCTTGCATGACGTTGTCTTTGCGAATTTATGATTCTCTGTGTCATGAACAAAGGAAAAATCCTAGGATACTGGGAAAGGAAGCACCAGGGTGGCTATGGAGGTGTAGAAAGTGTCTCCTCCGTCCTTCAAGTCCCATGACAGGACTGACGGATGTTTGTGGCAATGATTGTGCTTCACTAACTGTAGGTCAAAAGCAAGAATTCTCAGTATTTCCTGAAGTCTAGGCAGATTCATTTAAGAAAACAAAGAGCTCTCCATAGGTTTAGAATTAGATCAAGCAAGATAGTTATTCAACTACCCTAGAAGTGGGATGAGACGCAGAAAGAGCAAAGAGCCTCTCAGTCAATACTTTGTGTCAAAGCTGGGGAAATTGAATGCTATTATTTTCAGGCTCAAGGCTTAAAACAGAGATTAAGCTAAGAGATTTCAAAGTTGATTGGATTTGAATGGAGCAGAGAGTAAGGGGGAAATAGTTCAAGCAAAAACCCCGAGTACAGCAATAGAGCGAGCCTGAAATTTCACTGGGACCTTCCTTGGCTTTCAGGTGCTCAGATGAGCTGGACGGGAATAAACGATGTGGGTTAAAGAGGAAAACTTTGCTGTCAACATCGCTGTGTAGCAGATGTTCATCAGTGGCTTCTCCTTTTAAACTTAAAGCTGCAGAGCAATCAAGATCCCAAAGAAAACTGTTACCATCTGTGTGTGTGTGTGTGTGTGTGTGTGTGTGTGTGTGTGTGTGTGTGTGTGTGTGGTTTCAGGAACTAAAACAGAATATGGTCTCCTATTTGAATTTTACTTTCACTAGAGGGCTGTTTGTGTTATTCTTTATTTTTTTAAATGTCACTGATGGTTCTCTACTCCCTCCTAAAAAGCTATGTTTTTATTTCTCCTTCATTGCAGACCAAGCCCCGCAAACTGTTCTTTCCTTCTGTGTCACAGGATCTTGGGTTGAGGCACATGGAAGAATTTTGTGGTCCTATCAAGACGCTCGAGTTCCTAGGTTTCCTCCTATTCTTGTTGAGCATGCTGTGGAAAGTGGGCAGCTCTAAGAATGTTGTTTTGCTGATCAGTAGGGTGATATATGATTTTTTTCTAAATAGTAAATTCTGTGCATGACACCAATGGTTCCTGAGACACCTATAATAATTTATCTTGTGCCCATCACCTGTTTGCATCCTTTCTCCTTACCCTTCTGTTCCTCCTTTAGATGCTCCCCACCCTCTTCTGCTGAACGGGTGAGCTTGCTCCTGCTTGCTTTTACTAGATTACAGCTCACCCCGCCAAAAGTCACGGGCGAACCCAGAAGTGGTGCTCTCCAGGGGCACCTCACAGTTGAGAATCTGAGCCTCTAAACCCCAAGAGGAGCCTGTACTGAGAGGTGAAGCTCCAGGGGGACAAGCACAGATAAAGCTGAGGTGCGAGTTAACAGTGTTAACTCCATGTTGACATGAGGGAGAATCGGAGATAAATGCTTTGCCAAGGAAATCAGTCTACCCAGGGAAAAATGGGGTGACTATACATAAAATGGGGAAAATCCTGTTCTAGAGAAAAGAAAGAGTAGATACCTGATGATTTTTTAGTTTCCTTGTACCAAAATAACTTCTTGTCCTCTAGTTCTGAGTGAGTGCTGTATATCTTTCTACCAAAAATTAAAAAAAAAAATAATGTCCTCAAACTTGAGACAAAATGGATCCTGGACCAAATCTATTCTACAAGTGACTTAGACTGATGGGCTGACAGGTAGATATAGGAGAATGTAATTTAAAAATTACATCGATGATTAATGGTTGAGGTGATGGAAATGCTAATTATCTGGGTTTGATCATCGCATAACATACACAGATGTCAAAGTCCCACACTATGACCCCACAATATGAATAATTATGCTGCTATTTTAAAAAACAGGTAAAAACTATTCCAGCGATCTATGAAATTTGAGCAACTTAGGCTCCAACTTTCGATTATGTAGCCCAAGGCCTAAAAGGCTGATATGGTTTAAAGATATATGCCATCTAGGCTACTCAGGAAAAAAAATTAGCTTAATTATGAAGCAGACCTAACCTTCAGGCTCTGCATGAATACTTCTACAGTGCTGCCACACCAGTGCCCACCACTGTAGTTATGGGTGGCTAATTGCATCAAGGCATAATGTTAAATAGTTTGGATCAATTAATTATTGCAACTGAAACCGAATACAATTAATTAGAGGGCTTTTGATGCTCAAAATCAATTGCATTGAATCACAAATACAAGGACACGAGAACAATCTATTGACAATAAGGAAACAGGCACAAATAAAGATTCTAAGTACTTTTCACTCATGTCTGAGTCATAAGTGTTACTTTCACACCAAGGGAAAACACTTTTGAATCACTGCGATTATCACACACAAAAAAATACTTTAATAAGACACATATACTGTACTTAATGGAATTATAATGATGAGATACAGTTCAGGGAATAAGTTGATGTACCTATTGCTCATAGTTTGATTCCTCTGAGTGTCCCTGGTGAGAAAATGTGATTAAATCAGGCCAAGCATAGATTCCTACCTACGCACCCTCTGGTTCTTTTCATCAGCTCTCTTTTTCCTCCTTACTAGAAGCCTTTGTCACACTGGTGCTGCATTCACAAAGCAACCGGAGCAACTTTCCAAATCGCAAAGAGACATGTTCCTTCACTGCTGTCCTATCATGATTCCCAGACTTCTGTGGAAGTGAGAACTTGAGGACACTTATGCCTGAGCCCACATTTAAAGATCCTAAAGCAGCACTTATCAGGTGAAGCCCAAAGGGCATGATGTTTAACTGACACTGCCAGGGGAATTAGTACAGTGGCGCAAAGAAATTGCATGCCTTTGCCTGCTGTGTGGGCTCGTAGCAGGCCCATCATTTCCGAGCATGGCAAACCAAGCCCTCCATGTTTAAGCCTTGCTGCTACCAAGGCTCATTTTTCAGCTCCATGACTTACTGTATCCACCTTCCAGGATGGCCAAACCTTCCCCCAGGCTCCCCAGCACCCCCAGGCTCACTTGTGCTCTTTCAGCTCGAGGTGCATTTCTTCTTGGTATTCTCCTGTATGGAGTTCCCTTTTCCATTCAGCTCTGGTGAGACCAGGTAAATGGTCATGAAGGTGTTTGTCAGAAATACGGTGACTTGGCAGGAAAACCTCAGCTAGGGCTGAAATCGAGCCTATTCCAGAGCTGTGGCAGCTGACAGGGTGCTTGGAGAATCTGTACTTTGATTCATCCATCTGCTTAAAGTGGATGAATTTTCTACTTCTGAATTCAAAAGGTTTAGCTTTGTATGACCATTTTTGTCGAAAGCCACAAATCACACATACCAGATATAGTGAATAAGGTGGATAAGGGCAAAATGTAATGTTTTTCCTTGACCGAAAACACTTCAATGTTTTGCATCAATTCAAGATGCCACAGCAGCCAAGACATGACAACTAGAGAGACTTGGGTGCGGACTTCCAGGAATGCACCAGACAATGACAAGGACAACGAAACAAGTATGTCCAAAGCAAGGAGGACTAATGGTGATGTGTCTTCTACTGGGATGCACTTTTTAAATTTAAAGACACAGGTAGTTTCTAATCAACTCTTGTAGGTGCTACTGGAAAGGTCCTTCAGAGGAAATTTTAATGACTGCTGATTACGAGTGAGAGTAACAGGAGCAGCTTCTCTGGTTCCCATTCCCTTTAATAACAGTGGGCAGATTTCGCTAAGTGCCGATGCTGTGCATAATCGCATACCCAGGCTTAGAGACAGAGGTGGTCGTTCCTATACTTCCCTTGATACCTGTTTAACCGTCCCCTAAAGCAGCCCTCTGGCTCCCTTGCGAGTCAGTCTCAGCCATGTCCCTCTGTGCTATTGGCTTTGGAAGCGCCGCATACTCACGCGTTACTAGGTCTTCCATGGACTCACATCTGCTTTGTTATGACTGAATTATTCTTCAGTGGCAGCTCGGGGATCGTGTGAAGGCTTTCACTTATTTCTCTACTGCTGTCAATAGGAATTTCCTTGAGGCCGAGTTCAGAGAGAACGCAGGGAATGAGCGAGTAGCTCCTGGGGTTCTTGCCAAGGCTTCCACTCAGGCTCACTCCTGAACAGAAATGGGCCTGCTTACCAAGTAAGCACTCAGATGACTTCTTTGTCCTTGAAGTATCTTCTATTCCTAATTTAAACTAAGACTCGTGAGTGGCAACCCTTTTGCTGACAGCTATAACTTCTTGCAGTTACTATGATTATAGTATATACAATAGGATTCTGGTTACTGTCAGCCTGATTTTTGCAGCTAGACTGTGTTTTCTGAGGTTTTGTGTGTTTTCTGAGGTTCTGGACTTTGTCTTACTAATCCCTGGACTCTCAGCAAAGCACCATGTTTAAAGAGATACTCAAAGGTACTTTTCACATCAATGAGACACTAAGCCTGAGGAAATCTCTGACTAATTTAAATGTGCAGCCCACTAACATACACTCAGGGTATGATTCATACAACTAGTCATTTCTTTTCTCCTCATTTTTTTTTTTTGAGGTCTTTAAGCCAAGGTGCACCTCCATTTCCTCAACTACAAAATGGGAGCAATTCTCACTCCTCTGGCCATCTTGCTAGCAATCTGTAAGGTTCAGAAGAGACAGTACTCTAAGGGCACCTTTCAAACTATAAGCATTTTAAAATCTTAGAGGTGAGATGATATTGAGACACAGAAATACTTCTGACATTTTTTCTATGAAGAATTTTCCTCAAGTATCAATATCCATGTGGAGTTCACAAAAGGAAATAGATCCAAAACATGTGGTAGCTCAGCTTTAGAAACAGTACATTGTTTAAATTGAATTCTTTTGGGTCCATTTTATATACACATCGTGATCACACTCAATACTGAGAATTTGTACCAGTTTATGTTGTTTTAAAAGTTAATGAAGCTTTTTAACTGAAAGATTTCAGAAGCTTTAATATGACTTCCAGTGTCGGAGAGATAATAGGTGATCAGATTCTCCAAACTTAATTTACCAGAAAACTCTATGGTTCTTGAACTAGCTAATGACACAGTCTCTTCTTTTCTCCTCATGCCTGTTTGACACATGAAAGGTTCTCAGTTCATGGCTGGTAAGAAAGAAAGAAAGAAAGAAAGAAAGAAAGAAAGAAAGAAAGAAAGAAAGAAAGAAAGAGAGAGAGAGAGAGAGAGAGAGAGAGAGAGAGAGAGAAGGAAGGAAGGAAGGAAGGAAGGAAGGAAGGAAGGAAGAAGGGAAGAAAGGAAAGAAAGAAAGATAGTCTTCTCTGCCAAAGAACACAGTTGGGAAAAATATTCCATTTAGACACACAATCTTTGTCAGTTCATCCTTCCAGGCATATGAAGTAAAAGACTTTCAGAGAACTAATGAATAGAAGACTGTGATGTAATATGATCAACTTAGAGAAATGTACAAAATATGTGTACACACACATACACACAGAGAGAAATACCCTGAAGGGGAAAATCTTCCAGAAAGAGTTTTAAAAAAGAATCTTCCCAGAAGAGATACTTGCAAACCGAGTCTTAAATGTTATTACCACACATAACAAGCAAGAGATATCCTATCGGGAGGAAAAACATATACAAAGGCAGAAAGACAAGGAACGAAATACACTTAAAGTGCCTGTAAATAATGAGAGCTGACATCTTGGGGTGCACATGTTCCAAGTGGTGTCCTATGCTTTATTCAACAGTGTGAATTAAATTTTATTAGTATGCCCATCCCACAGAGAGGGAAACTGAAGCCATAAATTAGGCCAGCTAAGTATTGGAGCAAAGACTGAAACTTACTCTCGGGCTCAAGTCTGGTTATCAGATCTCTAGCGCTTGCCTGTAGGAGTAGGAATTGCCAGTAGCAGAATGAGATGAGGATAAGAGGAGCAGCCAGGTCACAGAAGATCGTCACTTCCGGCGGCCATTTTGGTTTCCCAGCACACCATAGCACTCTCCTCTGCGGAAGTTTCAGGGAGCTCCCTGTGAGCTGGATATTTACTTGCACAGTGTCTGCCCAAATTCCTATAAATGAACAGCTGGTCTCACAGAGCTCTCATCTCCTGCAGGGAAGATGAGGTCTCTGGAGTCAGCACTGTGTCTTCTCCTTGGGGCCGAGCATCGATCTCTGCATAAAACATTCTTAGTTTAAAATAATACATGAGCTCTTGAATCAAAGTGGAAACCAGTAATTCGAAGACTTATCACGTAGTTAATTTTCACATTTTTAATTGCCTCTCATAAAATTAAGGCTGTGACTTTCTATTTTAGAGGAAATTAAAGTTTGGGAAGAATTTGCAACATTTATCATTGGAGTGGCAAAAGAAGGTAGAGAATTGAAGTTTTAGAGGTTCTAAATCCCCTTATTTTCCACTCCATCACTGCTAGATGACTTTCAAAACTGCTTCAGCAGAAAGGGGACAGGCATTTGCTGGAATGGAGAGTATCTTTGATGCACTTAATCTTTACTTCCTTACAACTCCATTACTGTCCCTCTACACTAACCCTCAATAGAGATTTCATTTGCTGCAGCAAAAGAGCAGCTTATAGACATAAAGATGGATAATGCTGGTCGAGTTGCTAAGAAACCCAGAACAGTTTTAAATATGCCAGGTCACTATCCTACAGGGAGACCAATAATATGTCATATCTCCATAGTAACTCACTATGAACAGGATGTAAGTTGAAAATAGAAGAAACTACAAGAATGGTAATCAGTGGCAGTTAAACTTTGAAAATGCTGAGGAAGAAACTACCAGAAAAGGTTTTAATACTCAGGAGTTAGTAGGGAGAGAATGAGGCACGACAGTCACTGAGATGGTTAGAATCCAAGCTTCACACTGAAAGCGCTAAGACCCAGGTGAAGCAGTTTAAACATGGTCTTTCAACTGCACATCTTCCCATTAATATGTACAAGTGTGAAGGACTAAACTCTCAGGAATACTGTATTGTAAGATCAGCAGCTACACAGAAAATATTTTTCAAGAATCACTAAGATCTTTGTCTTTTAATGGACACAGCCTCACATAATCTGGGACAGCAAGTTGGCAAAAGTCCATATCAGTTTGGCTTGGGCTAATGTTATGCAGTAGACTTTTTTCTTTCCAGTAGATTTTTCCTTCAAATTCAGCATGATTGAGCTCACATAACATTATTTGGTTATTTGGTATAAAAGCATGCATTTGAAACTTTAAAGCACTGATTTCAGCTCATTATTCTCTCATTTTTATAATCCTGAGCAAATCTTTTGCTTTTTTTAATTTTAGATTTTTGTTACTTGTAAAGTAACAGTAATAATATTGATAGAAACCACCCTTAGATCAGGCAAGGGATCCCCTGCCTGATTAGAACTCTGTGCCTCAGTGGACCCAAGACTCTGCAGTGCTCCCTCTAAATATTCACAGCCCCCTCCAGAGTTTGGAATCTCCTGTTACCAGTACAGAGGACCTCATTGTCAGATCAAAATATGTGGAGATCTCTGTTTGCATTTCTTTCTAGAGCAATTTCCAATTGTGTGTGTGTATGTGTGTGTGTGTGTGTGTGTGTGTGTGTGTGTAGTTAACTGAATGTCCCAAGTTACTCTGGGATTTGTGTCTATATGGTCATCACAGAGCCTAAACCAAGCTTTAGAAGCATGGCCTGGTGAGCAGATCATCCCCAGGGGCCATGTGAGTCTTCTTACATAGGACAGAGTAAGATTGAGTTGCTAGAATGGTACTACCTTATTGGTTCAGGACAACTACTACTCACATCAGGCACAAAGTAGTTCAAAGACCTGAACTCAGCCCACTGCCAACACCTGGACTGAGCTATGTATATAGAGCTGTGGGTCAGGGATGATCTCACACACACACACACACACACACACACACACAAAACTGTGGTACACCTTTCATCTACCACCCCTGAAGGTTTTGGGAGAATTATACATCACCCTGTGCCAGTGGCACCCGGAGTATTCAGTATCTGGCAGATCTCAGGACTTGTCCACTCCTGTCTCCTTCATTGCCCTTGGTGATCACTGCTCTGCAACCTCAGTGAGCCCATCCAGTGAAACTTCTCTTGTTCCTGAATGATACAGAGATCCAGGCTGGTTTTAGGTCTTGCTGGAGGAGAGTTTAACATTTATTATTCCTCTGCTTATTTTGCTCTATTCTGCTGCCAGTATATGAGAATTATGAACCTAAAATTAAAAGAATCCAGATCACATTTTTTTCTTTTTATTCTTTTCTTTTTTTCTTTCTCCTCTCCCTCCTTTTTTAAAAAATTGAATTCTTTATTGGTACATTTTATGTACAGCTTACAATCACACTCAACACTAAGGAATTTGTACCAATATATGACAGAAGTTAATTCTCATTTTTAGCCATATCCCTACCCACCCACAAGCCCCCACCCATTCCTGCTGTGCAGTTTAAGCTGGTCTTGAATTCATTTATGTAGCCTCAAACTCATACTGATCCTTCTGCCTCAACCTCCTGAGTGCTGTGACCATGTCTGGGGGGAATCACCTTTTAAGAATGCATCTTTATGACCTACAGGGCTTAAGACAAGGCAATTTTTGAGTGATGCATTATTTGACCTTTATGCTATAAAGTGCTAAACTTAATATAACATGACCAGGAAATAAATTATCACTCATATTTTTCTGCATAGTTTTAGTAAGACATATTTTTGATCATCCTCAACAAAGCACAATAACGTTAGCCACTGAAAGTGTGTATCTATGGGTGGCTTAAAGAGTGATGTTAACATTAGTAATGTTGTAGCTGGTAATTAGTTATAAATGATATTAGAAAAATGTAAATGTAAAGGGATCTCTATTGGTCCAATATAAGCAGGTTTTAAAGTGCCATGACATTGTCAATAATGTGATTTTTTTTGCAATGTGAAATATGAGCTCTAGTCAGAATGGCATATTTGAAACAACAAAAAATATAGACAGATACCTTCTCTACTTGAAATCAAAGAGGTGGTGCCCTGACAATGTAAAGAATCTTCATATGCAATGACTGGATAATAGACAAATTGTAAATATCTTTTCTTTATCCATTATCCTAAATCTTCATTGACAAAACATTATTCTTACTATGGGCCCATTAACTTTATAATAGATTTTAAAACCAAACTGCCTATAAAATGCTTCCATAGGGTCCTGTACATTGTAAGATGATGATAAACATTTACTGTGCCTTTGGCAGGAAAAATGAAACTACTGTCACCACCACAACCACCAACACCATCAGTGATAATAATTCATAATATTGCTTTCTTAAATATTGTAGCATGAAAAAGTTAAGGAGCTTTTCTTATCATGAGCCTATCCCTGCACTCCTGTGACAAAAATGACCCATCTCTTTATGTCATCTTTCCTGTGGTCACAGTACGAGGTGCACCATACCACTCCTGCTTCCTGCCATACACCTGTTATCTTCAGACATATGTGCTTCTGGGCCATGTGCATCTCTTGTCTGAATTCCTACCAATTACCACAAAACCTGATGTTACACAGGCATTCAATAAATATTGGATGAGCAAATGAATTAGTGATTTAAAGTGAGATTAAAAATGTCAATATAATTATAGGAATATTATCATTTCTTGACAAGATTGTTTTACAACAAGGTCATCCAGAATGTTGAATTCACAGAAGTATGCAAGGGTTCAGAATTTATTTTGTGAATAAAATATAATTAAATAATCCTCAATAGCAGGCATCTCAAATCCTTCTTACCATGAGACTTAAGCCTCTTCACTATCAATGAAATGGTCTCTGGTGCCCTATTGACACACAGATTTCTGAGTCCATGTCCCTCCTATTGAATCTGCATCTCTGGGTGGGTGGCTGGAGGTTAAGGGCTAGACCCCAACATCTGCATATTTAAAAAGCTTTTCAGTAGGGTGAATAGTCGACAATAATTTACTGTATGTCATAAAATAGCTAGAAACATTTTTGAATGTTCTAATCATAAAGAAAAGGTATAAATATCTGAATTGATGGACATGCTAATTATCCTCCTGCGTATAATGATTCATTATGCATTTCATAGATTATTTAAATATTACACTGAGCCCCATAAATATGTATAATTTTTCTATGGCAATTAAGAATAAAATAAGATTTTAAAGTTGTCCCTATACTATTCTGAAGTATGAAACTTATACCTGTAAAGTAATATTTTCATCATAAGTTTGTCATTCAAATTTTAAAACATTAATTCATGAACCTTTAATTTGAAAGAAGATAGGATTCAATTCTGAGGGTTTCCAAGAGTCACAAATTGGGATGAGTCCTCCCTAATTCCATTGCACGGTTCAGGCCTTTACTCCGTCCCATGGCACCCTGTGCTTTAGGCATCGCAGAATTCCTTTTAAATAACTTCTGTTGCACCTACAATTTTTTTGCTTTGTCTGTAGTGTAAGTTCAATGAGGATGTGGACATAATAAAGGAATGCAAAGTTATGGCTATTTGTTTTCCATTCTGTTCACAAAGGAAAAAGGAAAAAAGAAACGAAAAACAAGCAAAACAAAATACTTGACCTTTGCAAATTCAGTAAAAATAAATGAGCTAACAGGAATGATGAACAGGGAAACAACAGAAGGAAGAATATCTTCATCTAAGAGCAAATTCATCCTACCTGATTCATTCTTACACTGTATCTGTGAAGATCTTTCTTTTGCTGTTATTTTTTTCTCCTCAGCTATTTCCAGAAAAATGTGCTTTCCTCTATCTCAATATCCCATTTAGTAGAAAAAGGCAGGACAAGTAAATCTCCCCTGAAAAAAACAATAGTAGACAACATGTTTCCCCTCTGTTATCCAATTTGAAGGATGTATCATAAACAACAAGAACAGTGGTAGGAAACACCCAGTGTGAACCGGGCACCCGTCAGAGAGACTGCAGGATGATTTCTGTGATGGGCAACTGGATGTCGCAGGGCACAGAGCATTGGACTCTGGGCTTGGGCGGTGACGCCTCTGCCCTGTGTCGTCCCTGTTCAGAGTGGCAAAGTACTCGTCTTTGCTATGCTGAAGGGTGAGGATCACTGGTCTTAGTCCTCAGATATACTGGCAATGAGACAGGGCTTAAATGTGTGGGGGAAGGCAGCTCCTAGGCAAAGGAAAGATATGTTTTATGAGAAATTAATAAGAAATATTACCAAAAGCAGTTTTGCCTCTACAGTTAGAGTCTGCAGTGAGAGCAGTTGAAAAAACAAAGGAGAGAAACACCAGACCCAGAAAGGGTACCTGTGACACAATTACCATAGAATTTATCAAAAATACTTAAGAAATCACTGAGAAAGCAAGAAATATGAAGAACAGGATAACCAGGCACCCTCGCTCACCTGTCATAAAATGCAAAGGAGACAAGGGGACAGCCACCTAAGGACTCTTATTTAATATGGAAAGGGCATGCACACACACACACACACACACACACATACACACACATGCACACACAGTGTGTTTTCTTACTTTAACATCACTATATTGTTACAACAAATTCACATATGTCCCTTTTACTTAATCTTTAAGCTACCTTTCTAGAGGTCTTCCCCCTACACACACATACTTATCCATCACAAAGGGACAGGAAGGAATACAATGACAAAAAAAAAAAAAAACATGTAGACAGAGGTGCCTCAGTTAGGTGCAGACAGACAGAGGCTCCATCAGATGGCAGCAACAGCCACCTGCCAGTGGGGTGGGTGGGAAGAACACTAATCCCAAAGGAAAGGCCAGGAACAAGGGATATTTGCCTTCCCAGTGCCCCTGCTCTCCCAGAGTAGCTCTTGTTTTCTCTTTTTCCACCTTTTCCCAAATAAACTGTCTCCCTCTATTTTAAACTCTGCTTCTTTAGTTCCTATGAGTTATATATCCTGAGTTTATATCCTGGTAGCTGCATGCTCTGGGCCAGGAGCGATGTGTATGTTACTTCTGCCCCGACCCTCTCCGCAAATCCGATACACGGAACTGTGGAGAGCAGGAAAGTGTACGAAAGAAAACAAGAGGTGGGACCTTTAATGCTGATATACCAACTCCTGTGGATTTAGAAACTGCTTGAGGGTTGGTATGCCATGCTTCTGGATGCTTCTGGTGGGTCGCTGGGGCACAGCCTTGAGTGACCCTTCACCCATTCCTGTCTGGCAGAGCCCCCCAGCTTCCCTGGGCCACCCACTGAGTGGTTCTGCTCTGCCACATGCCGTCACCATGTCTCTGTCTTGAGTGCAGTCAATCACAGCCTCGAACCATGAGCAAACTGAACTTGTCTTCCATTAAGTTGTGAGTGTTGGGTAACGTGTCCAAAGGGCATGTTTATCCACTTATTTGTTTTCATAGAGTAAGTATCTACTGAGTACTTGGAACACGCCAGACACTGCTATGTGCTCTACGAGTACAATAGTAAGACCTTGTTTTCATGAAACATTGAGTCCAACTACTTACTGTAATAAGAAACTCACTACCCTTACTATAATCATCCAGTACCGTAAGGCTTACAGTCAAAGTACCCCTGAATGCTGCCCTTGGCTGGGCTCCAAATGATTTGCACGTAAGTGAAATTGTCCCATCGCAGCCTCATCCTGCTCAGACTCGCAGAGACATTAACACTGCTCGGGAAATGCTCTCCTCTCTCTCGATTGTGGTGACAACATCCTCAGCTGATGTTTTTCTCATTCACGGTCAGCTTGCTTCTCTCTGACCTTCAGATGTTCATGACCTGCCCCTCACTGCATCCAAGCCAATATTTGCAGAATTTTCTCAGCCCAATTTAGATGAAAAAATGCAATCCATGCTCTGTGAGATAAGAGACTGTGCACTAAGAGCAGTGGATCCCTTGACTCGAATCGGAATGAATGAAACTGTGGAATTCATTGACTTGGGCAACTCTTCCACACTTCAGTACTAAATTCTGGGAAGGACTGTACAGTAGTTTGCTAGACTGGCTCCTCCAGTGCCGGACCTAAAGATGGCTGTCAGCGAAGGTAAGGCAGATGTTAGAACTTCTGTGGCCTAGTATTGAAGAGCAAGAACGAATGATTGGGAAACTGTGAGTGTCAAAATAGAGCAGCTATATAAAACGGTATAACTGCATTCCCCTGGACAGCCTGGGGATGCTGCTTTTATCCAATAGTAAGGAACATAAGGGGGTGTTACCCAGCACTTTCAAAGTTCAGAAGAGGCTGCACTTCAGAGATTGTTATTTTGGGACTATTTTAACTTTAGAATCAGTCAGAGAACATCTGACTTACTCTTCATGGCTGTCCTTAAAAGTGGACTAGTCATAAAATAAGCATTCGACAGATTCTTCCATAGTTCATATATTCAAGCCAGATCCTAGAAATTGTTTTACATATGGAATTGAACTTAGATACTTTTCAAAAATTTATTTTTTTCTTTCTTCTGTGTATATAAATACACATGTGCGCACAAGTGTACACATACTTCAGCTTTTCATACTTTCCTTCTATATAAACTTTTATTTATGAGATAATTTGCTGAACATAATGTCCCTACAATGCTTACCTATCTCTGAAATATTCTGGGTTTTTCTTCTTTTGGCTCTACATAAAAGAGAGAAAATAAAAACTCAGAGCTTTGGGGGTGCATTGAAGGCAAAGGAAAGAAGTTAGTGAAGAGTTCTCAGTCTCTCTTTGCAGTAGATGAAACTCTCCAAATCAGGTCAAGTCTCTTCATGCTATGAAACTGTACCATTTTGAAGACAGTCAGGTATTTTTTTATTCCCTCAGTAAAACCTCTTCCCACTTGTTTTCTGTTTATAAATATCCCCTCTATCCCTTCACCAAATGGTTCAGTTTCCACACACCTCAGAAAACAAAGCTGCCTTTTGGATCAGAAAAGCAACATTCTATACAGTCTGAAATTCTGCTCATGGGAGAAGGGAGAACTCTGAACTGCTTTAGTCCTTGTGGTTTAACTGGGAATCTGTCAGGGCACAGTGTGAGCCTCTTACCGATATCTCCATGGTAGGCTGGGCTGGCCATGCAGGGACCACCCTGTGACTCTGGGTTTAACTTCTACTGGTGACTGAGGCTTCATGTAGAGTAAATATCATCTGACAAGTAACAGTGGCCAACTTCATAGATTGCTTTCTGCACAGCTTGGGTTCTGCCCCCTTTCTTGGACTTTCAAAAGCAGCCTGTCATTACCTCTAGTATCAAGCTGAGCAAAGAGAGGCACATTGGGATTTCATGACCTGTCCATGCTCAGAGCTAGCATTTGAATCAAGAACCCAGCTCGAAGGCAGCATGAAATACAGTGTGAGTCATTGCTCCAGAATCCTCAGGAGGATCTCATGGGGACTTAGAAGGTCCACGGAAGTAGTGCTGCTTTTTCCAGAATGAGTCCTTGAGCTCCATGAGCGTTTTGTTACAATTCCGGATTGTATGTTCCAAACCCTCCTTTAACATTTTCCATGTTGTCAAGAATTTGTCACACCTGTGTTTGTCAAGTATCTTTTGAACTGATTCTAGCACTCTGCTTATAACATCTTTATTTTGACTTTATTAAGAGACTTTGTTGATAGTTTACTGGTTATAAGTATATTGGATGCTATGCTATATACTTGGTAAAGTCATTTTACATCATGGCAAAACCCATCAGTTTTACAATGCCTTCGAAACTATTTTTAATACAGTAGTAAAAAGCACTTCACATCTTCAGTTAAATTAAACCAATGTGACCCTCATGAATATTCTTAAAATGTCAAAGAATTGTTTTCTATGGCTCAAAACTTTCACAGGCTTTTCCCATTTCAACACATATCTTTCTTGAACCTTAGATGTAGACAGCTGGCATTTGAGTTATTCTTTCGTAACTTCACTTTTTCATTTGACACTGTATAGATTTGGTATACAGCACTGAATAATTTCTGAGGTGGATATCAGAACATTAGGTTCATAGGAAGACCTTAAGAAAATTTCTGGAAGAGTTATCTTCTCTAGCTCCTCCATTTCTGAGAGCTTTTCATCATATATGTGCCTATCTTGAAATTTCCTAACCATGTTGAAGAGTACAGTTTTCTAAATCTCAGAAAAATGAACTTGAACTTGTGTACTGTATTACTAATTCAGGAAATTATCCTTGAGTACTGTACCATGTGCCAAGAAATGTGCTCTGCAGCCAGAAACTACTTCCCAGGACAGATGTAGCTTGTGTCCTCATGGATCCTGCAGTCAAGTAGAAATCAGTGATGGTGGATTGTGGAGTTTCCCAACATCTCCCGAGAACTCACCCACATCTGCACTAACTACACTAACTACATCCATCATCTTTGTAGTCCTCTGAAGTTCACAAGAGTTTCTGTGGATGTTCTTCTCACCTTAGAGATGAAAGAACTGAAGCTGGGGATGGTGAGTGGAGTTTCCATAGGAATGCAGAATTAATTATAGAAGACCCATGACTAAAATTAAAGAGAGATGATTACATAAAGCAGAGGCAAAGGGTTAAATGGTTTCTTTTGAGCAAAAATAAGTACTGAACATACAGCTAGGTTGCATCATGTGATATATCAAAAGAGCTCCAAATATTTGTCTTACAAGCTCAATAAATTTGCAATCTTGAAAAACACTCATATTACCCCTTGACTCTATTTCTGGGATATATTAGCTAACTGGACTGAACTTACTCTTTATAACTGTATTCCTTCTCTTTGGCTATGTAGAGAAAGAATAAGCTAATATAACTACAGTAAATCTTAGACAATAATACAAATATTGGAGTAAAAATTTCTCTTTCTTGCTGGATATGAAACATGACATATGACAGTATATGCCTCTAAGAAGCTATTAACTACTATTTTGTGATTATAAGAAAAATCAAACCTAGTTTGATTCTAACCCAGAGTAAGGGAAGTCAGGAGGACAAGGCTGTTTGACCTGGTGACATTTACCTATGAACACTCTATCAAGCTAAGCACCAGCAAAGATCTTTCAGTAATGTGAGCAGTTGGGTTTCCTTTAAAAGGTTTTATACCAGCTAGAAGCAAGCTCTGTATTATTGCAACTGAAGCTGCCACTCAGACAGTAGAAACAGTATTTAATGTTTGTCTTAGTTACCTTTTCATCCCTGAGAATGATACCCAACAACCACAGTTTAAAGGAGAAAAGATTTGGTTTAAAGAGTTTTTATTCTATACTTGGTTGGCTCCGAGGCAGGGCGGCATGCCAGGCAGGAAAGATACAATACGTAAGACCCCTTCAGGCAATGACCACCGTGACCCACTTCTTCCCACCATGCTTTAGCTCCCAACTCCACACCTAGCTAGAAACTCATCAAGATCCACTCACCTCCCATAAGCCCCGCCAATGAGTGTATGAGGCTCGGGGGCGGGGCATCTAGCTATAACCCATAACAGTGTTCATTATATCACAAGGAAGAGCGTAAGAGAAATATCTCTGACTAGAGGGGGAAAGTTCTGTATTAATCATCAACTTCTTATTGCTGTGACAGAATGCTTGAATAAATCAATTGAAAGGAGAAGGATATATTTTGGCTCCTGGTTTTGAGGTTTGAGCCCCTGGATACTTGGCTATATTGCTTTGAGCCTGAGAGGAGATAAAACAACAGCAACGAGTTCATGGAGGACCAAGACTGTTCATCTTGAGGTGGTCAGGTAGGCAGAAAGGACAGAGAGGAGATAGAAAGGGAAGGGGGGGGAGAGAGAGCGAGAGAGAGAGAGAGGGAGAGAGAGAGAGAGAAACAGACATAACCAGCAACAAAATATGCCCTTCCGAGGCAAACAGCCCAACGACCTACTCCCTCCAAACAAGCTCCATTTCCCAAAGTTTCTGTGACTAAGCTTTCAATACGTGAGCCTCTGGTGATGTCAGTTTATGAGTGTGTTAATAAAAACACACTCATAAACTGACATCACCAAGTCAAACCATAGAAAGTATACTTGTAGTTCTAAAATGTATGATAAGTATTGTGAAACAGGAAGAAAATGTTCAGTGGGAAAAGGGGGTGGGGCTAGTAAAGACCGGAAAGAAAAAAACTGATGACAGGAAAAAATTGATGAGGGAAACCAAACATATGTATATAGAGGATGGAGTGTAGGAAGGACAGGCAAGAGGAAAGAGTGAGGAGGAGGATGTACCATGCACTGGTACAAACACTCAATGCTGAGTGTGATCATAATGTACTTATAAAATATACCAATAAAATCAGTTTTTAATAAAAAACACACTCATAAACTGACTCTCTTAGTGATGCCCCTTTGTTTCTATATCCCCACTAGCTTCTGCAACCTCGAGCATACGGGTGTATCAAAGGTGGTGGCCCAGGGGAGCAGAGAGCGGGAGGCGGGAGCACTGAGGGAGGCTGCAGCCGTGTGCTACTGAGGCGGAAGAGGCTCTCGAAAGGCCTTGAGGCAGCCTGGCCTCGATGGAACCTGGCTCTCGCATGACAGAAGCAGCTCCACATGGATAGTGGAGTCCCAGCTAGCCAAACCAGCTCCCTATTACATCTTCTGGACTGAGTACAAGGGCCAGTCTTGTTCATGCTGAAGAAATCCCCCGGAGTGCCACTTGGAGTATTCACTAAAGAGCAAGATATGTTTTAATAATTAAACATTATTAAGAATCTGCCCTTCTTATGTTGGCAATGTTAAAAGCAAAACTGATTTTGTGCCCCAAGCCTTTTAAAAGTACTCCTCACTGACCTTGACTGGGTTTTCTTTGTAAATCATACCCAAGTAAGTAACTTACTAGAAGAGACAGATACATTCCTAGATTACACATCTTTTTATTATTTGTGATTGTTTTCTCCATTTTATCACCTCCCCATCCCCAGAAAGAAGAGGTCTCTAAGGGGGCTAAAACATACTACTGCTTGCTCTATTCTGAGCTATTCCAGTATAAGGTCTCCACTATCTTCATCTACATATCTACGGGTTTAGCAAAGACCCTGGTACATTGTAGCTGTCCAATAAATGTCTTATGAAAGCAAAGTTCTACTAATGTGACACTTCATCTTATTATCACTTAGACTGGACTGACTTCTGGAGAGGTAATTAGATCATGAGCACACTGTCCTCCTCAGTAGGTTGGACCTTGGATGAGTTTAGTATGTGTGAGGAGGGTATTAGAAGAAGGACTGACATGAAGGAAGAGGATCAAAGAAGCACAATCTTAGGACCACATCTGGTCCCTGGTCCCTTCCTTTCTGTTTTCCCCATTTCTCTGCATCTTGGGGCCTGGGAGTCGAGCAGGCTTCCTGCACCACACATTTCCTCCAGGATGTTTCTGCCTTGCAGCCAGAGCACTAGAAACTGAAGCTGTCAGTGGAAAGAAACTCTTTCTCCCTTCATTTGTGTCAGTGGAAGAAACTTTTTCTCCCTTAAGTTGTGTTTCCCTAGTGATGAACAGCTGACACATACCTAAAGTCAACTCCTCAGATCAGGGCTGATAAATACAACCTGTTGTTGTAGAATCGGGGTTGGAGATGAGAATTAAATCTCATATACTGGTACAAATTCTCAATATTGCATGTGATCATGACATGTATATACAATGTACCAATAAAGATTTTTTAAAAAGAGAGAGAATATCTTAGAAGAGCTTAAGCAGTGGATGAAGACTTAGAGTAGAACTATTCTTATTTAAGGTTACTTGAATATTATTTAATTATTTTCTCCTAACTTTGGGACTGTATCGATCTAAATTCAGAACTGTGAGGGAAGGAGAGGCACGATCCACCTCCATCCAGTGCTGTGTGCTTCAGGGAAACCGTGTTACATTTCTGGTCTCTGTTTCCTCATCTCCTGCAAAACCAACCCCTAAAGATTAAATAATCCCTAAGGGTCCATGCAGCTCCTAGTAACCAAAGTTCAGATTTTCTAGCATGTGGCTGAAAACTATAATTTATGATTCCTCTGATTCAGAGCATCCACATTCAAGAAGCTGCACTAAACTGCCTAATTCATCAGATAACTGAAGGAATCAGACACTCATACATAGCATGTTGCTTTTCATACCATTTTCCTTTAGTATGGAAGGAAAAGCTGTGAGGAAAGGTGCCATAACTTGTTATCCACTCCTTTTTGACTCTAGAAATATGAAAAAACAACATATTTATCCAGAATGTGATAAGGTTCACATTTGACCCGAGCTTTTAAAAAGCTGTCAGCTTGAAGCTATGGGAGTCAGAAGATTATTTTCATGAACACACTGCGTAGCACAGGGAAGGACAGATGCTTGTGAATCCTCTTGAAGTGCTGGATGAGGAATGGAAGCCTGGTGATGAAGGTCACGTGTCGCCTACAGCCAATGGGGATAGTGCAATCCTTAGAATCCCAACTGGCCTGATTTGGGATAGTCTGAGATGGCAACAGTAGTGCATTTTAGTTGTGCACAGAGTTTGGAGGTTACTGGGTATAAATCCAAATCCTGTCACTCACTAGCTAAGTGATTGAGAGTATAGCTACACTGGTGACTTATTACCCAGAATCTGCAGTTCAGATCTCTCTGACACCAAGCCCTGTGTATCCAGCCTAATGTCTCATGCAAAGACCAAATCGGAAATAGGACGTGATCAAAACAGAATCAAAACAGATCATCATCATGATCAAAACAGGGTCATTTTTGTCTCTGTCCTAACCTATAGTTCTTGGCACTGGAAACGGATGTCTACAAGAGAGGCTTCATGACTCCGTTTCTACAGTTACATGTTTATTGTTCTGGCTGCCCTATGTAATTCAACCAAGATACAATAAGTTCCTATGTTTACAGAAGTCAAATTTGTGTGAAGATGAGAATGAAGAAAAGGAAAGGGTAACAGATGGAGCAAGAAGAAATGGAGAGGCACTCAAGGAAGCGAGGGCCCCAGAAGTGAGGAGATGGGGGGTACACATGGGCCTACGAACATGTTTTCATGCATTGACATGCTTGATGCAGAGAACAGATGCTGGGTGCCCTGAGACATATTTTGATAGTATTCTGGTAGCGCATTTTACAAATTAGAAAATTATAAATACAAACCTCAGTCCAAATGAGGTCAGTGCAAATGAGGTGACGGTTGCTAACCACCCAGTGCTGATCGCTGATCTCCCTATTAGCTTGCGTGAAAACAGTTCACAGCTCCTGGAGGGAAGATGAACAACAGCAAGAAATCCACTGAGAACTGAAAGAGGAGCGGGGGAGGAAAAGCAGGTTCTGCCTGATATTAGGAAAGGTGACATTCTGCAAATGAAACCCTTCAAGAGCACAAATTTGTAATAATAATAATTAACTGAATGAAAAAGTAAATTTTATTCAATTATGGATATTTCAGATAAATAGAATCAGTAAGTTACCTTTTATCACTGACATGTCATTCAGTGCAATATTTCCTTTTCTTTTTTTTTTTTTTTTTTTTTTTGAGACAGGGTCTCACTTTGTAGTTCAGGCTGGCCTTGAGCTCACTGTGTAGCTCAGGCAAGCCTCAAACTCAGCAATCCTCCTGCCTCTGCCTCCTGAGTGCTGGGATTACAGGCTTGAGCCACCAAGCCTGGCTAGGGCAGTATTTTCAATGTTCATCCATGTAGCTGTATCAGTACCCCATTTATTAAGAAGCAATATTCCACTGTCTGAATATGGCACATTTCATCTATTCACTGACTAATGAACAAGGCTTGTTTATATCTTGGCTACTATGAATATTCATGCATAAACTTTGGGTTCAACACTTGCATTCATTTGTTTAATGCATATATTCAAAGTTAAAATTCCTGGATTATATGATAATTTTATACTACCTTGAGAAAGTGCCCAATTGCTATACATAGTACCTGGACTATTGTACATTCTCACCAGCAGTATCTTTGGTAATGTTAATTTCTCCATACCCTCCCTGATACTTGTAATATTCATATATGCCAGTGATTGTGAAATGGTGATTTAGGGACATAAATCACATAATTTTTGTATTTCATATATTTTTGTATCAAAAGCAATGAGGAGCAATTGCCAGAAAAGTGGTATCAAAGAATGGAGAGACATCTATTTTATATTGAATTAATATTAATGAAATCTATCAGTGGTTTTGCAGACCCAAATAAAGAAAGGTATGATATAGTACAGCTGTCCATTTTGAATTACATGTACTAGCAGAATAATAACTCCATGCTTGTCTATGAGTGATGACAAACTACTAATAATGAGAAACCTCTCAAGAAACAGGCTAGATGGTTGGCAGACTTATAATAGAAACTGATCTGTTTACCTGGCTTCCTCAAAACCATATATGAATGCGAGCTCCTAATTCCTAGAGGGAAAATGAACTGCAATAGCTAACCAAGGAAGGGAAACCAATAAGAATCAGAACTTTCCTCCAAGAAGCACCAAAAAAACACTTCACCATTAAGGATTATTGTTAGGAAAGTTATGTCTTTTATTATTGGGAGAAATATCAATATCTAAGATATTTTCAGGACAGTGTATACCAGTAAGAGGACATTGCAGATGTGCCTTTGTCAAAGGTAAAAGAAAGAAAGAAAGAAAGCAAAAAGGAAGAGAGAATAAGAGTGAGAACAAGAGTGAAATAGAAAGAGAACAAGAGAAAGAGAAAAGAAAGGAAGGAAAGAGAAAAAAAGAAAAAGAAGGAAGGAAGAAAAAGAAAGAAAGAGAAAGAAAGAAAGAAAGAAAGAAAGAAAGAAAGAAAGAAAGAAAGAAAGAAAGAAAGAAAGAAAGAAAGAAAGAAAGAAAGAAAGAGAGAGAAAGAAGGAAGGAAGGAAGAAAAAAAAGAAAGACTAATATACAATAGAAACAACTAGGGGAACGTTCCAGAGACCCTGTCTTGGAAGCAATTCATGAAGCCCTCGCTCTCACACTGGTGTCTGAAGAAACTTGGACTCATGTTCTACGAGGCTATTACCAAATACACGTTTCAGATTTCCTGTTGCTGGGATTTTCACCACGGTCCACTTGCAGCGGTGTCGCCTGGCTCTGCTCCGAGCGAAGCCTTCACCCATCAGCTGAACCTTGACACGGGTCGCCCTTCCAGTTGTTTAAGCAGCTCAGGAAAGTGGACAGAGAAGCGAGTGCTCCCTCCCAGGCACCGTGAATCAGAAGCGTCCCCGAAAGGTCAAGTGTGAGCTTCAGTTTTACAGGGTAGAAACCTACTGTGAGACACTGCAGGCTTTTCAAGGACAAGCTTCCAAGGCGAGAGAGCTCTACCTATCTGTAGGCGGGAAGGTGTCAGCGCACAGGGAAAGAGGCTGTGATAAGAATAATTCATTGTTGAAATCTCAGAGGTTGAGGGCTTTTCAGAGAAAGGCTAGAGATACCTGGTAGCGCTCTGAAATCGAGCCCTTCCCGTGTCTTTCCAGGAGAAGTCGAAACTGTCCTCTCCACTCACCTGTCTTTGGTGGGTTCCAGAGAGGGGTTGGCAATAGAGACTAGAGCAATTTGAAAAGCCACGCTTTCCCATGTTTTAGGATCCCTGCTGTTGGCTAGAATTCGCTCTTGATATTTGGAGCCAGTGAGAAAGTAATGTGTGCCTTGTCTGCAGATCCAGGAGGTCTATAGAGAGCTGAAGTATTTGCTACAGCAAACTCCAGCGTGTAAGATGTTAGCCTAGTACAGGCAGCAGCCCTGAGAAGACTCCTCAGATTACTCAAAAAGTACTCTTTTATACTGTGTTCTGAAGTGTCCCAAAGAGAAATAGCCTGAAAAAAAAAACCTTTAAAACTATAAACAATAGGTTTTTTTCAAGGAGTGTAACCAACCTGTTCTCTCTCAAGTTAAACCCTGAGAATTTTAATTTTTGAGTGTCCCTGACATTTGAAAAGTAGAAAGATGGAAATACAAAATCTAAAGTAAGAGTCCTATTCTTGGGCCATGTGAATCAAATGAGAACATTCAAAAGTATATAACTTGTGCTCTTTAAGAGAAAGAGCTAGAAAAGTTATTTCTTTTAACACCGAAGACTCATGAAAGCAGTTCAATGTGATTAATTGCAGAAACTCTCAGTCCCATATTCCCTGTGCCTCCAGATACCGGTAAGGAATAAGAAAGAAGACTAAATGAATATATGGGTAATTATCATATCCTGAGAGGTAAACACCCAATCATACACTGTTTACTGAGTTTTTCAGAGAGCAGTTCATTTAGTAATGTACCCAGCAGTTATTTGTAAATTATGTAAGTAGAACTAATGAGTACCTGGCTCTGTTTTGAGAACAGAGGATTTAGCAGAGAGCAGAACAGACACTATACTTGCTCTTTGTTGATTATAGATTCAAAATTTAGGGATACAGAATTTGGAGAACAGTCATTTTATACCTTCAGCTTCAAGAAAACAAAGGAAAATAAAATCTTATAGCCCAGAGGATGTCTGTTAATTTGAGACAATGCTCCCAAATAGCTCGAGATCTCCTGTCATCTTCTGGTGATTAATAACAGTAATGGTTAGACACAAAGTCTTCAGAGATAGTACTTGTCTTCAAAGGTATATGAAGAGGGTCTTGCTGTCTAATAGAAGTCTATAGGTGCTTCATAACAAATTCCAGTCTTATTTGTGTGTTAGGGGCGTGGCAGTCAAATTCAGGATGAACATAAATATTATCACTGTCCAATTGGCCTCATTCTGTCAGCTTATTAAAGATTATTCCATGATTTCTAAACCATTAGCTACAGAAATCTAAGCCAAGAGACTAAGGTAAAGATACCGATATTCAAGCAGAGAAAGCCTTGAGAAAAATAGGAACTAAAGCCTCCTCCCTATGTCTTGTCAACTCAAGTTCTTTGGTGTTTACAGAAATTCTTATACTGTCTGCACTGACGACGCATCCGCTGCCCTGGTAGAACACCTCTGTAAGCCTTGCCTTCACAGACATGATGAGATCCTCACTGTACACTGAGGAGTGGGCTTCGGGAACTGGAGGTGGTGCAGTACTGAGACTATAAGAAAGGGGCAGGTAAACCAGTTCTCAACAGCAGGGGCACATTGGATCGCTCTACTCATAGACAGAAAACAGAAGTCTGTCTTAACATAGGAGATCACAGTTAGGCTTCAGGATGTGGGAAGAGTGACTTGAGGATTGTGGAGCAGCTGTGTCCCCAGAATCTTCTACTGCCAAACAAGCCACCAGGAGCAGTGGCAGGTGAACACAGCTCCTTTTTGCTTGAGGTTCAGCAGCGATGGCCTGTGTCCCACTCGATCTGTACTTAAATACTGAAGCTATGCTTAGGGGTCACTTAGTGATCCTCCAGGTATGAGTCAAGTGGCCACAATAGATGACAGTACGTGCTTTCCAAAGCTGTGCTGGAAGAAACCATTCACCACTTTCGGTAACACAAGTGATATCAACTTCAGCCAAAAAGAGAAAGGAGACACGAAGTACAGGCCAAACCTCAATTCAAGGATAAGGAGTAGAATCTAGGGCCAAAGGCACTGAATGTAAATTGCAGGCCCTGTGGCCCCGCTTGCAGGAGAAAGCTCTGCAGATGTCATTGCATTCTGAAAGCCTTTTCCGAGATTTCTCTACCATGTGCTGTGCTGCTGTGAACATGGATAAGCGCATAGCACCACATCATGAGGTCTTTAACTCTTTCTGGAAGATATGGAAAAGGGAAACAGTGACGTCAAATGGAATGTCTGCTTTTAGTTTATTTGAGGCATCTCCACACTAAGTCCCTTAGTGGCTGTACTCACTAGTTCTTATTCCCACCAATACTATTGAGGGGTTTCTTTTTGTCCACAACCTCTATAATATTTTTTATTATTTGACACCTTCTTTAAAAGATGAATGGATTTAAATGTGGCATTTATACACAGTGGAGTACTAACCTGGAAGAAGGGATAAACCTGAGTCATTTGCTAGAAAGTGGAAAACAAAGTGACAGGGCTACTATCAACACAACAAAACAGTCAATACCAGCCATGAGGACAGTAAAAACAACAGTTATGCGGCATTGATGGGAATGTAAGTTAGTACAGCCACTATGGAAATTACCATGGAGGTCCATCCAAGAATTTAAAACAGAACTCCCATACATGATGTAGCTGTATCACACTCCTGTGTATAAAACCCAAAGGAATCAAAATCAACTTATGCTAGTGTTGCATCTATACACACGTTTCTTGCAGCATGATGAGTAATGGTCACGTTCTGGAGAGAGTCTAGATGCCCAACGGTGGGTGAGTAGAAAAGGAAAATGTGGTAAACACAGGGGAGAGGCTCTAGGCCAGGAAGAAGGGTGACATCATGCCATTTGGGGGAATTTGATGAAACCGGAACATCATATTAAGTGAAATAAGCCAGACTCAGAAAGACAGTATCATATGTTTCCTCTCATGCTTGCATTCTAGGAAATAAAAGAGGACATGAAAGGAGAAGGGAGACTGTTAGGGAAGAGACAGGGGACAAAGGAGTGGAGCCGGGAAGGGGAAGAGAGAGAGCAGTAGGAAGAGCGAATGCAAAGAGCATTGTGGACACTGGAGAAAGATCACGATGAAACCCACTGTCACGTACAACTATTACGTGCTACTAATTATAATTCACTATTTTAAAAGAAAATACTGACAAGGGAGCAGAAATGCACCGCCCTTCTTGCCTGCCTACATGGCCACCCACGTCCAGGAGCGCTTGCTGTCTTCTCTCCTCACCCTCTGAGTGCACTTGGCCCTCACAGAGCAAAGGGCCCAGCATGCAGGGTAAACTCTTAACAGTTACACAGGAATATTATCTCCATCCTTGTCTAAATTTTCCCAAGTAATCATCCGTTGGAGTGCCAAGAGAATGAAGCAAGTTCCCAAAAGCAGGCTTACAGAGGCCACATTCTCTGACTACAATACAAAAGCCCATAAATTTTTATTGTGAGAATAACATTAAAATCAGTATATGTTTCCAAAACAGACTTCATTTTTAGAATAATTTTAGATTTGTAGAAGGATTGAGAAGATAGTAGGGGAGTTCTTATGCTTGGCTTCCCGTACTCCTCTTCTAACACCATATCAGACTGTGAGACTTCTGTCACATGTAGTGAAGAGATATTGATAAGCTCACATTAACTAAAGCCTGCTCTTCAGATCTTCTTGGTTGTTGCCTCATGTCTTGTCTATCTCCAAGGCGCCCTCCTGGACACCACATTACATTTAGTCACCAGGCCTCTGAAGGCTTTTCCTCTTGTGACAGTTTCTCAAACTTTCCTCTTTCTGGATGAGCTGATAGCTGGGGAGAACAGTGCTCAGATCCTTTGTGGGTGACCTACTGAAATTTGTTTGATATTTTCCTTACAGTTAGACTAGAGATATAGATTTAGGGGAGGGAGACCTCAGGGGCAAAACCTATTTTCGTCTTGTGTCATTGGTAGAAGTTGTCAGTGTGACTGATTATGTTTGATGTTACCCCTAGCTACATAGGTGCGGTCTTGTTTATCAAGCTTTTGCACTGTAAAGACAGTGTTTTTCCTACGTTACATTCTATGGAAAGAAACCACTCTCCGCAGCTCACACTTGGTGAGTGGGAAATTATGATTCCACTTCTTTAGGCTGAAGTATTTAGGTGAACTATTGGGAATTTTACATGGGAGATTTGTTTTTTCTCCCTCATTTATTCATTCATCCTATCATTTTTATGGCCCATAGTTATTTTATACTTTGCCTCATAATCTAACACATATTTGCTTCTTTCTTGCTCAAATCTTTCCACTCTTGGCCTTTAGGAGCTCTTTCCGTGGCTCTCTACCTCCTTTACAACACTCCGTCAACATAGGTTTCTTCAGAACCACTTTCCCACCTTCTGGCATCAGAATGTGTTCAGGTGCATCTCTTTTAGTCACATCCTGTATTGATCTCTTTTCCAGTTCTAATAACACTGTCCCACAGACTGGGCAAGTTCTAAGGAAAAGGGATCTATTTTAGTTCGTGAGTCTGGAGGTCCACATTTGAATGAGCTCATTTCATGAGGACCTTTTTGCTGAGAGAGCTCAGAGGAAGGATGGGCTTCCAGATAGCAAGAGACAGGGTGGACACCTTGAATCTCTTCTGGTCTTTCATTTCTTATACAGCCAATAGAATTCACTCAATCTGGAGCCTCTAATCTGTCACCAACCCCAGGTCTACATATAAATACCATAATGAGATTGACTATCTACCCCTGATATGTGACCTACTTGGGGTGAGTCATTGCTTCTAGATATCTCAGCTGACAGAAAAGAAAAATATACTGGTACAGGGTTTCAAATCTAATACATTAGCATTTAGAGCCTCTACCCTTTTCCTCTCGTCCTATCTATAAATTTCCACTCTAACACTGAGGAACCAGCTTCCTCCTGCCCAACATTTATGTTCTAAACTGTTTGGTTCACATATATAAATATATATGTTCCCCATTTATTTCTTTTCAAGGTGTGATCACAGGATCTGGCACTGAGAAGCTCCTGCTTCTTTTCCTAAGCTAAAATGGCCATGAAAAGTACATCTTTCAAACCACTTCAAGACATCCAGGAAGGTACAATAGCAGAACTAAATACTGTACACTCAAGAAAGAGAGTGACTTCAGAAACTGGTGAGAAATATGAGACAAGTATTGAAGCATGGAGCATAATTTGAAAGAGATTAATGGTAATGTGTCTTTTGATGGAGTACACATTTAACAAAATATTAACATTCATTGTATTTTTTTGATCACACCTGATTCCTGTTGGCTTTGGTCTGAAATTCTGCTCACTTCTAAAGTTACTGAGTCAATACTTTGTCATTCTCACCTCTCAGTAAAGTCGATTTACACATACTGTTGGATTTTATTTGCTGATATATTTTGATAATTTTTTTGCTTTTATTGAGATTCCACACGTATGAAATGGAGATATTGGTCTGTAGTTTTCCTTTCTTGCAAAACTCCTTGTCTGGTTTTGATAGTGTTGTGAGTCTTCCCTCAGAGAATGATGTAGGCAGCATTTGTTCTCCCTCTATTTTCTGACAGGGATCATAGATTAGGTTGCTAGTTAGTTGGAAGCACTTTAGATATTTTGGACTATTCATTAGTTGAGCCATTGGTCTTGACTTTTATTTCTGAATGTTAATTATTGTTTTAAGTTGCTTAATTGCCATAAACTTATCCAGATTACCTATTTCTTCTTCTTTGAGTTTTGGTAGTTATAACTTCCAGAGAACTGGTCCCTTTAGTTTACACTACCAAATTTATGAGCATAATTTTTCAAGTTATGCCTTTATTATCTTTTCGATCAGCACTGATGGTATCTACTTTAATTCTGATATTAGCAATTTGTTTCTTTCCTCTCCTTTTTTTCCTTGATTAGACTGGCTACAAGTTCATTCACTTTATTGATTTTTTTCAAAGGACCAGGTTTTAGTTTGATTTTCCCTATTGTTTTCCTTAATAAGAAGGGCACACATACACAAATGCTTCTAATCAAGCCCATTAGTTAAGAAGGAAATGAAATCTAAAATTCGAGACAGGACTATTAGTCCAGTACATACTGAATTGCATGAGATGAGGCAGAATTAATGCTCAGTCACTTGAGCTGAAAATTATTTATGAGAATAGCAATACATCTGGAAACAGAGCAGTCTGTTGAAAAAGTAAAAACTGTGTAACAAAACCTAAGAAAGTTGGAGACGAGATGTAGAAAGAAGCTAGGAATTAAGAGTCCAGTGGGATCATGAGAGAATCCTGGGTTTAGATACATCAATTTTATTTGCAAAAATTGTTAGTAAAAGTGACATCCATAGAAAGTCACTTGAGCAATAGCAATAATAGAACTGGCATCACAACTAATTTGACGTTATATGTGAGATGTTCTGCATTCCTAATTATAATCTTACTAGGAAAGTAAATGAAAGAGATTTGGGCAGAGATGAAGAGTTACCTGTAAGTAATACGTTACCTAGAAAGACCTGGTTAACCAAGATTTGCTGCAATTTGATTTTAATGTCCAGTGGACTCAGGAAATTGACAGTTGCACAGATCTGTGTTAGCAAGATCTAGTCAGAGGACACAATCATAGGGAACATACTTGGATCCAACTGCTTTAAGGTATGAAAATGGTCTGACAATAAACACAGGATGTATTCAGACCCATGGCAGGAAAGAAAGAAACATGAAGCTGAGATATATATATATGAGTAATAATATATATGAGTTATAATATATATAATATATATAAGTAATATATAAGTATATATATAATATATATAAGTATATATATAATATATATATAAGTAATAATATATATATAAGGAGTAATAAGGTATAAAAGGACAATGATAAACTGATGAACTACATTTGTTTGTAAGAATGTCATTCATAACACAGTACTGAAAATCTGCACTCTAACATGCACTCAAGCCACCACAGACTCAATGGACAGAAAGCTGTCAGCAGTGATGCTAGTTCTGTCCTTCCCTTAGATGGATGGGGAGCTGGAGAGGGGGGATGCACTGCTGTCATAGAGAGAATTGACCAGAAATTCTTTGAAACATCCATAAAGAAGGAAGAATTATTGATTGGAGTGGAAAGGACCAGGCGTGATAAAGCCAATAGCTGATTCCGGGTCCTCCATTGTCAAAGCCAGGTTAGATCTGACAGATTGGAAGCTTTGTAAACCAGCTCAGTCTTGGAACGTTAAGCCAGAGAGAACAGCTATTGCTAGGGTATTGCCAGAGAAGCCAGGGCTCATCTCAACCAAAAGACAACAGCAAGGAGAGGGGAATGTCAGGGTCACTAAATAAAGAATAGCAACGGTTGTTTCATCCAAAAGACTTTTAAGCTCATAGTTATGACTCCAGGAAAAAAAGATTAAGGACAAAAGAAATGTTTAGGAGAGAAGTCCAAAGGTAAGGCTCAGTAAGGAAATTCGAGGTAAAATTCAAATTGTCTTACAGCCATGGGACTTTTACTTTTCATTAGATGATCTCTACATGACATCCAAATCATTCCTTTGTACTGCAATTAGTCAGTGATCACTAAATTCTGGGAGAGGAATTCAATGGATGGCAACTGTAAATGTGATTGTCTTTCCTTTATGCAACCTGAAATACACTACAAGAACAGTGAAAAAAAACTGTAGTCACAATGCAGTGTGAAGTGGATTATGAAACTGTATGAGAAATATTTGATGTGAGGCAACAGGCTTTCTTGAACAATCAGGGAAAGTTTCTTAGAGGAACTGATCTCTGAAACAAGAGCCAAGTGTTAAGTATTAGACACTTTGGTGGAATATGTGTAGAAGAAAGCTTCAGGCCAAGGCTAATCAGTGCTAAGCAAGAGAAAGGATCATGCACTCAAGGAAGTCTGGGCTATTGTCATTACAGTTCAGTACGTGTGTGCATGTGTGTGTGTGTGTGTGTGTGAGATATGAGCATTGTGTGTATATGTCTGCATGCAGGGGTGAGCGTGTGTATCCATATATCCACATGTGGGGGGAGGATGAATACCAGGAGATAAAGTGAAGAGGTCCTAGAGCAGAACACAAGGAGCCCTATGCACAGTATTTGTGCTGGGTGTGGGTGTGTAAAGAACAGTGGGGAACCTTTGATATTCTAGCATGTTTGTTTGGAAGAATTGTTTGGCTTTTGTTTTGGCTGGGTGTTTTGAATGTTAGTAACCTAACTTTCAAACTCGTACACATTTCTACTTATCTCTTCTTGCTTCTTATCTGTTGATTTCCTTCTTCCTGTGCAGACACAATTTTTCCACATGATAGAAACAAGCATACGATGGCTCTACCATTAGAGCTGTAAATAATTATAACAAGGAGGAGAATGAGGTAGGTAAAATTTGAAGATTTTCTTAAGTTATGCTGTATTGTACAATTGAGCTTAAAAAAGGGAGATTAAAAATTGAGTCTGATCTAATTGTATGAACCCTTTAAAAGCAGAAAATGTCTCCAGCTGGTGGTGAAAGAGGAATGTATATGTTCAAAATCAGAGACAGATCTGACGTGCTGCTTTTAGTTTCAGGACTGAGGGTTCCTCCTAGCAAGAATCTGTGCAACATCTAAGGGGTGAGAGTAGCTTTCAGTTGACAAACAGCAAGGAAACCTCAATCCTACAACAGTAGAGAAATTGATTCTGCCAACAAGGATGAGCTTGGAAGTAGATCTGTCCCCAGCACCTTCAGGAAGAACTCAGCTTGGCAAACATTAATTTCAATCTTGTGGCTCCTGAACAGGGAACTCAGCCATCTTCTAACAGACTTCTCAGCTGTCTATATGCAAGCTAGTAAACTCATGTTTTAAGTACTATTTGTGGTGATTTGTTAGCAGCAACAGAAAATAACAAAGATCCTTCACTTCTTGAGTCCTAGCTCAGCCACCACTGTAGTGAACTCTCAGAAAAAAAACTGCTCAGATTGGCCTACATGTAGTTATGCTACATGCCTAAATCCAACCTATCGCTCCAGCCAGGATAAGAAAAACTCTGATTAGCCCAGATGTATCATAAGTCCTTCTCTTGTCTAGTCAATGGAATCAGACTATAAAAGGCAATTTATAAATAGTTCTTAGGATGACCATCATTAAAAAATGTGTGTGGGGGGCAGAGGTTGTATAGATAGATGCTGTTTACATGAGGTGTAGGGAGTAGTTGTTATGTGAGACTGACAATCATCTCTTAGAAAGAGCTGAACATGACAGTGGCCATTGGATGTAACAGACTCCCAGGCCACAGGCAAGCACAGCCAGGCATAATTTCTTGAATAAATAAAATTCATGGATGAGCTGATGACAGAGCATTAATGTAAATGTGAATAGCTTCTGGAGTTATTTAAGCGATTTAACCAAAACTGGATCAAAGTGCTAGAAAAGAATATCCTTCTGAAGTCTTTATTTAGCTGTGCAAGCTTAATCTCCAGGGCCACAGAAACCCAGGCTTCTTTGACAGTGCAGGTATGCCGGACTGTTCACGTTAGAATTCTCAAATGCCTTCACGCATCAGTGAGACGTTATTACATAACACCTCGGATGCTTTCAATCTGCCTTTGCAGACCGCTTGCTGTTATTTATGAATCACTGCAAGCTGACACAACTTTGTGTTTCCTCCTTTGCCATATGTCTCCAGCCCCTGTCATCATTGTTCATCAGCACAGTCACGCCCTCTTACTTCCTTTCTGTTAATCTGCATGACTATGACGCCTTCCCAATCAGAGGAGCTCCCCTGTCCTCAGGTGCCTGCTGGGCTGACTTTGTGAAAGCCCTTGCCTGGCTGTGACCTTGTTTTGTTCTGGTATTTTCTACTTCATTAACTCTGAAAATGTCCTTCGACAGGCAAAGTTATTTTTCTCCATTAGCTCCCAACATGATGTAAGCTCTATTAAGCACCCAGAACTGGAGGTGGGGAGTTGGACTACCGGAACTGGAGGCATCAATAAACAACTCTAGATATATCACCAGGCTTCTGCTGCTGAAGCAACTAACTGGCTGTCTTGGATTGGGGTTCTCTTCTTTTTACCAATCCTGTGGTAATAGGACCCTACTAGTATCTTTATTTCTTGAGAATTCCTTTTCATAGTCCTGTAAGGCTTGCGAGTAGGAACTATATACAAATATTTGAGAGCCTTCCGTGCACCTGTTCTCTTGCCAAGGGCTGACGGTGTAGTAGTTCGAAACTAAGCTTGGTCCCAGTCCTTAGAAAACTTACCAGCCATCAGACAAAGCAATCATCAGGGGTAGGAATGCTCTTTTAAAATACAGGAGCTCAGAAAACCTTACTGACAAGGAAGGACACTGGCCTAAGATCGACAGGATAAGCAGGGGCTACGGAGTCCAAAGCAGAAGGAGACTTCCTGCTTCTTGTCCTGTCTTATAAAACTACTCTAAAAATATTTTCTTTACCTTGTATTCAAAAGCCATCAAATAATTTATACACTTATCATAACCATGGTTTTTGGTGGTTTCCCCTTTAACAAGATAAACGGAGCATGCAGTTTCTAGACCCTCGAGATCTC
>PVIC010010763.1:0-34063 GCA_004025085.1 Thryonomys swinderianus
GATAGTTTATTTTTAAAATCAGCCAGTTACGGTTTTTGATTAATATAGGAAAAGGGAGTTTTTACTGTTTGGAATGAGACTGAGAAATTTGGGTATACAGAGTAAGTTCCTACCTGTTTTTCTCACTTAACTCTATGCTAAAGCCAGTAGTAGTACTTCCTTTCTCTTCGGGGAATAATTGTCCATTAGATGAGGCCTGCTTTGCTTTCTGCACTGAAGTGTGGGCTATGGGAGGACAGAGACTGTGGCTGTCTCCACTGTCTACCACAGCGTATGGAGCATCAGTTATTCATTGGATGAATGAATCTAAAGTAAATGTTTTTTATAAGAAAAGGTGTTTTTCATTTTAAATGATACTGATACATTTTTATTTTATTTATTTTTTTTAGGTTTTTGAGACAGGGTCTCTCTTTGTAGTTCAGGCTAACCCTAAACTGACAGCAGTCCTCCTGCCTCTTCCTCCCTAGTGCTGGGATTACAGGTATGAGCCACCACACCAAGCACTGTGGTGTGTGGTACCAGGGATTAAACTCAGGACCTTGCACTTGCCAGGCAGATGCTGGAACCATTGAGCTAAATACCCAGCCTCTGGTACTTTCATTTATTTATTTTTTTAGACAGGGTCTCACTTTATAGTTGAGGCTGGCCCTGAACTCACTATGTAGCCCAGGCAAGCTTCGAATTCAGCAGTCCTCCTGCCTCTGCCTCCTGAGTGCTGGGATTACAGGCATTAGCCACAGTGCCTGGGCATTGTGGTATGTGGTACTGATTGCTGGTGGGTGTGAGTCACCATGCCTGGTATTGTTGTATGTGGTTACCAGGGATCCAACCAGGGACCTTGCATTTGCTAGGCGGGCGCCAGAACCACTGAGCTAAATATCTGGCCCCCCCGGTACATTTTTAATAAATTTTCAAATTATATTTTCACTTAACTAAACTATACTGATTTCTGTGGTATATTAAAGTTTATAAATTTCTCTCTTCAATGAAAGTATTAAAAGACTGAATAGAAACCTTTACTACTCACATTACAGTGATTAAGAATTGAGGGACTAAGGACCGGGGATTTAGCTCAATGGTTTGGGCCGGAGGGTTAGCTCAGTGGTTCCGACACCTGCCTCGCAAGCGCAAGGTCCTGAGTTCAATCCCCAGTGACCACATACAATGCTGGGCATCGTGACTCACGCCCACCAGCAATGAATACCACATACTACAGTGCCGGGCGTGGTGGCTCACGCCTGTAATCCCAGCACTCGGGAGGCAGAGACAGGAGGATTGCTGAGTTTGAGGCTTGCCTGGACTACATAGTGAGCTCAGAGTCAGCCTGAACTACAAAGCAAGACCCTGTCTCAAAAAAAAAAAAAAAAAAAGAATTGATGGACTGGATTCACTTAGGAATGCTCAAACTTTCTATATGCCTTGGTCAAATTCTGCCATCTCGTTTCAATTTTTTCACCTCTAAAATAATGCTAATCATGTGTTGTGGATAGGAATAAAAATTCATATATGTTAGGAATGTAGTATGTACCTGCCAGCATAGTAGCCACTCAGCAAATTACAACTAGCTATTGGAATCACACAGGATGAGAATCCTGACAGGCCTTTTGTCTGTGTGACCCAGGCATATTGCAAATAGAAATAGGTCAGAGAGTTAATCTACAAATTCTATCTATACAGTTTAACAATGTATCTTATCAAGATTTAATTTTAAGCAGGAAGTTATGTGCAGTGTACGTAACTCATAAGTCTTCAGTGAAGTTAGATGTTCATTTAATGAGGGCCTCATTAGCCCTCAAATAATAAAAACACTTTTGTGTAGGTAAACACTGTCTTTTCCTGGCAAGAAATCTTACATGAGTTTCAGCTGTCACTCAGTTGTAGCTTGCCCACCTACCATATGAGGGCCCCTGGGTTCCATTCCTGATACTCCCCCCCAAAAAAGACAGTAAAGGTAAACTTGAATTTTAATCTGGACAAGTTATAAAACTTAAATGCCAGTACTGTGTTACACTTCTTACTTTATGACTTCTTTTAATTAAAACTGGTTTTCAAAATATATTAAGTAGAAGAAAAAAAATTAAGTAGAGACTAAGTGCCTGTCTTCAGAGGGGAAGAAGCTCTTACATTATGCAAGGAATGCAGCTTCTTTGTGATGTTTTATCATCTGAGACCTTATTAAAACGCAGCCTTGCTATTTATTCCTGGCTGTACTTGGTGTGGCCAACATCCTCGGATATATAAGGGGCCCGTGACTCGCGATGTTGAGGAACTTAGTCTGTGAGCATCCAGAAAGTAGAAACCACCTGAGACCGCTGATAACAGACAGACATTTTCTCCTGCTGGTATTGAGATTGTAGAGCAGCTCCCAGCTCTTTACATATTCTGCCCTGAAATTTGCAGACAAGACTTTGAGAGGACTTGGTTTTGTCTTTTTGTTTTTGTTTTTCCTTCTTTTAACAGAGATGTAATGATGGAAATATTATAGTATAATATTTATGTCACCAGTAAACATGAATTTAGCCACTTATTTGATTATTGCAGCATGTGTTAAAGAGCTGCCACCGCCCATTTGCAGCCTAATGTGTTTATTACAGTCTTCCCGATGGCATCTTTAAGTGTCTTTCAGCTAAAAAATTCATGAGTATTGTTGGCTCTCTGTCAGAAAATGGAATACGTCTTCTAGTTATTGTCTGATACACCACTTCAAGGCCATTACACAAAAGTAAATCTAAGAGCAGAGCATATTGAGAAGGGTGGAATTTTTAGTTTAAACATTTGTTTATACATTGTTATTACTGTTCCTTCAACTAAGACCCAGCATACAGAAGGTAGGTGCTAAATCTGTCTTACTTGAATGTAGTTGTAATTGCACAATGTGTTGTTTTCTTTAGGCCTGTGCCCACTGTAAGCTACTAGTGTTGTAGTATTTAAAAGTCCTGTCCTGGGCTAGAGGGTTAGCTCAGTGGTTCCGGTGCCTGCCTTGCAAGTGCAAGGTCCTGAGTTCGATCCCCGGTAACCACATACAATGCTGGGCGTGGAGACTCACACCCACCAGCAATCAATACCACATACCACAGTGCCGGGTGTGGTGGCTCACACCTGTAATCCCAGCACTCGGGAGGCAGAGACAGGTGGATTGCTGAGTTCCAGGCTTCCCTGGGCTACATAGTGAGCTCAGAGCCAGCCTGAACTACAAAGTGAAACCCTGTCTCAAAAAAAAAAAAAAAGTCCTGTCCTGCTGAAAGTGGTTTATGTCTGGTTTATTGTAGTTTTTTTTTTTTTAAGTCAAACATACAGTATGTTTCTGTAAACTAGTAAAGTAGAATTGGGAATTTGTTTCCAAAGAAGATGTTTTTTATTCTGGATTTATTTGAAATGAGCTTCCTAAAACTTTGTCATTATATGAATTAATGTGCAAGTTTATGAGTCTGAATCTTAGATTCAGACTGTATTATGTGAGGTAAATTAAAACTGTTGTATGATAACCAAGAAGCACCATACTGTTAGTTTGTGTTTTGGGGGGTGTTTTGTTTTGTTTTGTTTTGTTTCTTTGGAGACAGGGTCTCGCTTTGTAGTCCAGGCTGGCCCTGGGCTCACTATGTAGCCCAGGCAAGCCTCGAACCTAGGAATCCACCTGTCTCTGCCTCCCCAGTGCTGGGATAACAGGCATGAGCCACCACGCCCGTCACTGTGGTGTGTGGTACTGATTGCTGGCATGAGTCACCAGCCCAGCATTGTATGTATTTACCGGTAAAAGAACTCAGGACCTTGTGCTTGTGAGGCAGGTGCCAGAACCACTGAGCAAAATCTCTAGCCCCACCATACTGTTTTATAAAGATGAAATTGCCTAGATCATGTGTTAAGTAATGCTTTAAGGAAAAGAATATACATTTTAATAGCTAAAAATCTTTGAAATATTGTTACAGTCACTCAGGAGACTGAGGCAGGAGGATCACCAGTTCAAGGCTAGTTTGAATTACATACTGAGGCCCTGTCTCCAAAAAAACTAAATAAAGTATTATTACAGTATCCCAACCGTGTATTAAATGCATTATTCGTTGGCTATTAGGAAGAAGCAGTTTTTATTTTCTTTATGCCCTGATTTGTGTGTTTAGTAGACCTACATAGTTCTGGCTTTTTGCACAGGCCATGCTTCTTTTTGGGAATTAAAATTACATCCTTGCATAGTTGGTATTTTTATGGCCTATAGTATTTAACTGTTGCCAAAAATTAAGTTTTTGCCAACATCATATTTGGTTAGATAATTTTGACCAATTAACACTGTTTGAAAAGAGGGAGGTGTTTCGCCTCCTCTGTGGATTGGGTCTCTTTATCTGTGCTGTGACAGATTTTGAAGGTCAGCTCCACTGTTCTCAGGTATCCACCGCCAAAAGTCCCCCTTTGTTACCAAAGCATTGGATACTGTGTTTCCATAGATTTTTCTGATTCCAGCCTAGAAATTTTAGTTTTGTATAATGAAAGAGCTTCTGCCGCCACTCCCCTCCCCCAAGACTCAATGTACTTTGAAGACGAAACTGTTTGGGAACAAGTGTTTTTACGTGATGAAGTAATGCTTCCGGCTTCAGCTCTTTAGGTGCGCTTCTAGCAGAAGTGTGCGCTAAAAGATCGTCCTTTCATGGTTTAGTCAAATAGAGATGGAGAAGTACTTGATGACTTATGTATACTTCTGCATTGCTTCATTGTAAACGTTTGGAAAACCAGAGTATATATTATACAGCAATTTCATAGCTTTTTTTAAATTCTGAAAGAATTTCGGAGTCCTTCCAAGCTGTGCAGCCTTTTCCAGTGAGGAGGTAGGTTATTTATTGGTCATTCTCTCAGACATACAGAAAAGTTGTTTCAGTTTTTACTTTTTGCTATTTCTACCTTGGGAAGTTTCATTGTGTATATCGCCTCAAAATAAGGAATGTCGGGGGGGGGTCTAACTTTTGAGGGGGCAACTTTGAAAAAGTATGTCCTGGAACTAACAAGAGAAATGTTTGAGCCCTTTATTGTATATGGATTTCAGGAATGGTATAATCTTTATTTATCCTTGAACTGCATTTGCTCGGCAGTTTTATAGGCCATGTTTAGAAAATGGCCTATAATGATAAAAGATAAAATTCACATTATTGTTCATGTGAATTCTTTTTTTTTTTTTTTTTTTTTTTTTTTTTTTTTTTTTTTTTTTTTTTGAGACAGGGTCTCGCTTTGTAGTTCAGGCTGGCCCTGAGCTCACTATGGTGCCCAGGCAAGCCGCCGCGAACTCAGCAATCCTCCTGTCCCTGCCTCCCGAGTGCTGGGATTACAGGTGTGAGCCACCACACCCGCCATTGTGGTATGCGGTGTTGATTGTTGGTGGGCGTGAGTCTCCACGCCCAGCATTATATGTGGTTTCCAGGGATCGAACTCAGGACCTTGCGCTTGCGAGGCAGGTGCCGGAACCACTGAGCTAACCCTCCGGCCCTCATGTGAATTCTTGAAGATGAAGTAGTTTTACTGGTATTAGGCTGTTTTGCAAGGAAAAGCTCTGGGCGCTTGTAAGTAAAGGGAGAAAAGTACATGTTTATATTATGTTGAGATTTGCTTGGTATTTTACTTTGCCTTTTGTCACTTGCTAAGGATGTGGCTGGCATTGTTCACCCTGTACAGGATACTGTTTCTTATTTAAAATAAAACTTGGTAAATCTGTGGCTGTAACTTTCCTATCTACTGCAAGGGAGGGTGTCCCCTCATGGTGAAAGCAGCACTGTTGTGTAGCTACAGATAACAGGAATGGACAGATACAAACTTCTTTTCCAAACTGAAACTTCCAAGGGAGGGTGGAAATTATTTAAAAGTCCTTCACAGCCCCAAACATCTGGTAGAAACTGGTTTGCTCTCAATGACTGTAATTACCATCAGATATAGGCTGAGAGTTTATTGCTAGTGTCATTTTCAGTTTTTGTGATTTACATTGAGCAGTTTCAGAATTCAGAGTGATATGCTCAAGAATTTTAATTTCTTGTGAATGTTGAAAACATACAGAAAAGCTAAGGAACTGTCCACTAAGTTCAACTTTCAGTCCTGCTTTTCAGTATTTTCCATCTCCTACTGTTTTGTTAGAAATTAACTTCAAGCTACAAAAATGATTAAAACTCATTTATCTATAAATTATTTTTATAGCTGTTTTTTCTGTGTATAGGTCTAAAAGTCATTTGTTTATTTGATCTGTCTATCTGTCTCCTTTACACCTGGGCCACCACAAACCACAAGTAAAATGCAGACCCTCCCTGCCCGCCAAGCCTCACTCACATGGGGCGTTACAAACATCAGACAGGCTTCTGGATGAGTGTGCTGCAGTCCTGCTTCCAGAGCACCTCGTCAGTGAGGCTGGCTTTTATTTATTGTTCACCCACTGATGAGCAGGTCACTATGGCTACACCACCCTGAACGCACCCGATCTCATCTAAAGAGCCAGTCAGAAATCCATACATCTGTGCCCAACAGCAGCCGCCGCTGGCTGCCTGCCACCCTGTTTCCTCACCTTCCTCCTTTCACCACTTCAGCCTTAAGTTCCTCCCCATTGGGCTAAGTTGTGCCGCCTTTTGTTTCCTGGCTGACTGGTATTCACTCAGATGGGCTGCCTTCCTGGCAGGGGCACCACCCCTTTTCTTGATTTGGCCAAGTCATTTGGACCTTGGACCAGGCCCCCCTTCTCTTTCAGTGGTGTAAAGTTTGGTTGCCCAAGAAAATTGCTCAGAAAAGAGGACATAGGGGCAGAAAGAAAAATAGGGAACAATCATGCTCATTAAGAGGAAATGTTTAGATTTTGAGGGAATGTGTTCTTTACCATTATATAATAAAAGAGAAAGGTTGGCACTTAGTGACGACTTCAGGAAGAAATTAATGACCAGGAGTGGTGGCACATACCTATAATCCCAACACTCTGGGAGGCAGAGGCAGGAGGATTTCTGTGAGTTTGAGGCTTGCTTGGGTTACATAGTGAGCTCAGGGCCAGCCTTTGTAAAGTGAGACCCTGTCTCAAAAAAAGAAAAAAGGGGGCCAGAGATTTAGCTCAGTAGTCACAATGCCTGCCTTGCATGCGCAAAGTCCTGAGTTTGATTCCCGGTAATCACACACAATGCTGGACGTGGTGGCTCACGCCTGTAATCCCAACACTTGGGAGGCAGAGACAGGAGGATTGCTGAGTTTGAGCTTTGCCTGGGCTATATAGTGAGCTCTGGGCCAGACTGAACTACAAAGCAAGACCCTGTCTAAAAAAAAAAGAAAAAGAAAAAGAAATTAATGATGTTTTAAAGCTACAAAGAGAGCTAACCTTGGGTGGGTACCAGTCCTTATCTGTGGTGGAAAAGTCAGTTCATGTGCAAAATCACACTTACTCTATGTATTTTGGGAAATTTAAAGGCAAACAATGTTGATGTTAACTTTAGTCTCCAAATTGGGTGCATATGACTAAGTAAAACACTCACTTTTCATTGCCATTTGAAAATCTTTCTAACTTTTCAAATAGAACTATACTTAATATACATAGAGATACTTTGGGGGAAAAATAGTAATTTACATTACAAAACTTACCATATATGCAATATATAGTTTTTATATATCATAGGGCAGTTTTCTACATTTTGAGGGTTAAATCTTAATGATTAAAATTTGCTTAAGTTTTTATGACCTATGGATGCCACTTTGGGGAGGAAATTGCCTAGATCATGTGTTGAAAGTTTACCTGGATCTGTACTGCTTTTCCAGATGTGCTCACGAATGAAGTGATGGGAATTATGGGTCAGCGTGTTTGCAGAGCTGTCGCACTCACTTTTTGCTACAAGTCCAATCCTTGTAAAACCCCACAAGTGGCTGCCCTGTCCTTAGGGCCCACCTGTGCCTCTGCCCTGTCTGGCACAGCATTCTCCTTTCTTGGCAGTCAGAACACAGAGCAGCACATGGCAGTGCTGTGGTGCCCATTTGCACATATCGAATGTCTCCTGAATGCAAGTCTATCTTCCCTCACACCTTGGTGTGCAGTGGCCACTGAGCTGCCTGTGTTAGGTGTCAGGGACAGCCGCGCAGAAGAAGCCTGTGCCATTGTGAGCTACTTTTTCCTGTGTAATGGAGACCTGAAAGCTTATTTGATGCAGGGCCCTTTGCTGCCACATTTTAGTTAGGGTTCTGGAAACCTGTGTGTAAATCCCGTTTCTGCTGTTCACCAAGGTTTTCAGTAGCCTGTAGCACAGATGCTAACGTAGCAAGGGTCTTGCTCCAGTTTACAGAAGTGGCCTTTAAGGCCTAAAGGGTGAGGTACCTTCTTAAGGTCTCACAGCTGATCACACCAAGAAACTTGGATGTGGATATTGTCCCTTGGCTTCTCTGATTGCTGCCTGTCATAACTTGTCTTTGCATGTGTGTATTTTTTGGTACATAGTAAATATCAAATGAGCCATAACCATATACAGATTATATCCATTTATTATCTGGCCAGAAATGTGCCACAGTCAGGAGCTTGGGACCAGCTCAGGTGTCTGTATCCTCCACGTGACCTCCTGCATTGAATGTGTGATTGACTGGTGATCTTCTCTCAGGTGCTACAGTAGTTCTTCATGCTATGTGCTGAATTCATGACTAAAAACAACTGGATCTAAGGCCCCCCGGGTCTGAATAGGGGTCAGAGGAAGCAGTTATAGTGAGCCTCCCAGAGCACAGTGGAGGGCACAGCTGGGCAGTCACGTCAGGATGCGGCTTGACAGAGAGCTGAGTCTCTGTTGTTTACTTAAGTTCTCCTTGCCGTTTGTCCTTACTCTTGCTCTCCGGTATCTTTGTTAAGTTGTTGGTCTCCCACTGACGTGGACTTCTCACTAGCTTTTCCTAATCTAGAAAGGAAGAAAAGCCACTACAAAAAGCAGAAAGGATGGAAATTATTTAGAAGTATGAGGGACAGAAGAAAGGAGAAATTACATAGAACTGAATCTTAGCAAGGTGTTTTAAATGCTGGCTTAAATTTACAGGGCTGCGTTTTTTATCCCCTTCACTAAGCAGTTAAGTACCTGAACTAGTGGTTCAAGAGCCCCTTAAAACCTTTGTTAGTATGGTTAGGCCTTTAGGAGCTTCAGTCTCTGTCTCTTGTTCTTTTGTACTGAAGTCATACTTTGTTTCTGCTAATGTTAACCATTGTGAAGACACTGAATCTCTTACTGTAGGTTCTTTTATTTTTCTTACTGATAGGAATTCAGCACATAGAAGCTATGACAGCCCTCCTCCACCCCCGGAGTCAGTAATTTCTCTGATTTGGGGAATATATCTTTTGTTATTACGCTATTCATGTATCTTTATCTTCAAAGTAGTTACTCAGAGTGCAAGACATAAACCAAAGAGTCATACAAAAAAAAAAAACAATAACAAATCTTTCTTTTCAAAAACTGAGATAAACTAGTATAAATGAAACCAATTAGCATATATATTGAAATATTTTAAGACAATGGAATTTATAATTTGAGGAACTCCCAATTTCCTATTTCTTCTGTTCTGTTTGTGTTTCTCGTGTAAGAGAAAATAAGCAATATTTGAAGTTGTGTGCCTAACTTATTTTACTTAACATTGTGTTCTCAAGTTTCATCCATTTATCTATGAATTCCTCAAGACTATGCTTTGTTTACGGTAGCATAGTGCTCCATTGTATGTAAATCCATTTTCCTTATCCATTCATCTATTGACAGACCTAAGGACTGTTTCCAAGATCTAGCTTTTATAAATTGTGCTGCTATAAACATGAGTATAAACATATCCCTGTAATATGATGATTTTAATTCTTTTGGGGAAGATACCTAGAAAGGGTATAGCTGAGTCAAATGAAAATTGTAACGTTAATTTTTGGAAGCATTTTTATACTGATTTCCATAGTGTTTGTACTAGTATGTACGTTTCCAACAATGTAATAGAGTTCCTTTTTCAATTTTGGGGGGTACATCTGAAGCTCTCTGATGATAGCAGCTAGAAGCAACCAAGAGAAGCAGTCTGGGGGTTGCAGATGAGAGGAAGGGAGCCACATGCACAGAGTAGGGACAGCCAGGCCAATTACAAGGCCAGAAGAGCCTCCCCCTGAGGGACACTGGTTCTGAGTCCTGGGGTAGGAACTGGGGGCCACCAGTAGGGTGTCAGCTCTACCTGGCTAAATTTGGAACCCTTCAACTTGGGGTTGTGGCACTGCCTCTTTCCTGTCATGGGTGACCTGTTGCGGCACAGACTTCACATTGGCCAACTCAAAACAGAGACTGGGAGGAGCCCCTTCCAACACCTGTCCTTTCCACACAATGTGAGCCCGCCCCTGAAACTGGAGGCTGCGGGCCCTGGCCCAGGCCCAGCACATTGATTGTAGCTTATCAGGATGTGGAAATACAACCCCTGTGTAAAGAGTTTGGGCCCAGTGCGGTAGGCTGGTTTGTTTCTTAAATGCTAACCTTCTAGTTTGCTTAACTTTTAAGCAAGGTAAGGAGGATAAACAAGAGCTTTTTCATTAGAATTTATATATGCACATATGTCAAAACAATGTTCAGTACTGTTGTCAAATTTCTGATGAAAGTCATAGTTTTCATTGTTTGCAGAATGATCAGACATGTTATTATCATCTCTTTACACTGTTTTCCTCCCTGTTTTCTGTTTTAGTTGCTGATATGTGTTCAAGATGAGTGGGATGGGAGAAAATACCTCTGACCCAGCCAGGGCAGAGACAAGAAAGCGAAAGGAATGTTCTGACCAGCTTGGACCCAGGTTAGACACTTGCTGGGAAAATCAGTATTATCTGTTAAACTTCATACTTGCTTCTTTCTTATTTTAGTATTGATTTTACTCCTAAATCAAGTACTGTATTTAGTTTTTCTCCTTGACAATTGAACTTTTAAATATTTATTAGCTTATATTTTGAATATACTAATAAGCTACAACTTTGTTCTTTTATAAAAAGAAGGAAGCTATATTTTTCTTCTGATGTCCCCTTTGACTGTTACAATCATGCAGGTTCATTTTTTGTTGTTGTTGTTAGATCACAGAATGTTGTAACAGGTAGATCCTACAGTGAAAAGATTTGTTGTTAGCTTTATACTGGATTCTTGGTTTAATTTTTTAAATAATATGAAATGTTAAATCCATTTGCTTTTATTGTGGCTCTATGGTGAATAAAACAAATATTTTTAGAGTAATCTTCCTCTCATCTCTTGTGGGTAGAAGTGTGCATTGTAGAACTTCCATTCAGGGTATTTGGCTGTATAAAATTACAAACTCTTTCAACTAGCAGTAGCAGTTTTGCTTCTAGAACTCTTCCTGTGATACACTTCCAAACATGCAACATGTTGTTTTGAAGTTAAACATCACATTATTTATAATTATTAAAGATTAAGAAAAAAACTAAATGTTTGGAGGGAACTATTAAACTGTGGCACATCTGGAACACGGTACAACTATGAGAAGGGTGAAGAAACTGAATATGAAAAAAATCTCAATATTTTGATGGAAAAGCAAAGTTTATAAAATGTTTCTGGATTATACTGTTTTATATTTACATTTAAAAGAGGAGAGAGCCAGAGATTTAGCTGAGTGGCACCATGTCTGCCTGTCAAGCAAGTGCAAGGTCCTGAGTTTGATCCCCTGAATGTGTGTGTGTGTGGTGGGGGGTGGCTTATTTGTATAGGATAACCAGGGAAAAAAAATGATTTATTACCAATTTTGGGCGAAAACTAGGTAAAGAAGGAACAAAGATAGAAAAGAAACTTTTAAGTTGTTTGATGTTTAAAATCAAAGAAAGTATTTCAGAAGTTAAATAAAAACAGTAACTTAGCTCCAATGGCCAGTTAAAAGGATCAGACAGAAAAGTCATAAGACAGAAAATGGAGGGAAAATGGCAGAAAGCCAGTATTTTCTGCTCTCTTTCCTCCCTCAAGTTGCCAAGCAGAATGGCAGGCCTGTGGGGTCCGTTCTGTCCACGTCCCAGCCCACCACTGGTGCATGTTGCCCGTCGGTTCCCCAGTACTTCCTGGGAAGCCACCGCCTCTGGCTGTCAGACGGCCTTTGGTACCAGACTGGAGCTGGGGAGGCCGTTCTTTTACATGATACTGGTGGGTGCACTGTCTCTAAGCCCTTTGCCCGGTGCTGTCTCGGAGACGTGTTCATCTGCAGGTAGTGTGAGCTGGTGCCTGTGTGGTGAGGGTAGTGGGAGAAGGTTTGAGGTCAGGATGGGAACTGGACTCTTCAAAGCCTTTCAGTCATCTTCTCTCTTGCTGTACTTAAAGTGGGAGCAAGGGATAAAAATGATACTTAGAAAAAAAAAATTCCCTTCCCTACTCTGCCAGTGGGTAATCTTGGGCAAATCATGTAACCACTACAAGATGGGGACATTGTGCTATATCTTAGGTTTATTAGTTAATGAAAATAATATTTAGCAATATTAAATGGAATCCTATCCCAAATTTTTAAAACTACTGTTCTATAAAAATAAAGCTGCTATACAGAACAACTTGATTCTCTTTCTTATGCTATTATTTTAGATGTCTTTCGGCAGGCTCTCCATTGCCCTTGAGAAAATAGTTGAGCATTGCTATTATCAGAAGAACTTTTGAATTTGCTATTTTATCAAATTCAAGTGAGATGATTTTACCAATTTTGATATTTTCTCCTTCCATTAACTTTCTAAAGCTTTTGTTGAACTTGGACGATGTGTTTATATTTTGCATGTCATTCAGCTTGGACAGTTAACAAATACCCTGGGTCAGTTTCACTTTTGGTTCTAGCTGTATTGTGACTTTTCTCATTATGTAAAAATGCTGCATGGTTTGATTACTGACATTCTACAGAAGTCTATGAAATTATAAAAATATTTTTGTTAGTTCCTTACCAAAAAGACAAAAAAAACAATTCATTGAAATTTACTTATACTTATTATAACTAAATTAAGTTCCCTTTCTTCTTTTACTAGTATTAAATAAATGTTTGAAGTTTTACAAATGTCACCTTTCTTTTTATTTGACAATAAATTTGATCTTTGTGAAACACTGAATAGCCCAGAGATCAGCACAGAAGTCCTCCAAATCCTTGTCATGGTGAAGCTGACAGTCCAGTGAGACAGACAGCAAGCACATGAAACAATCATGCAAGTAGTAAATGGATAATCAAATACTGGTATAAGGTGATTTAATTTTAAAAAGTATAACATTTTAGGATAAATTGGTCCACTACCCAGAGTACTTTTCTAAGTAACTTTTATTTATTATGTTTGATACTGTTTATCTATTTCATAATAGCTCTTGTTTTTAGCCCCAAAAGGAGCACTGAGAAACGTAATCGTGAACAGGAAAATAAATACATAGAAGAACTCGCAGAGCTGATTTTTGCAAATTTTAATGATATAGACAACTTTAACTTCAAACCTGACAAATGTGCAATCTTGAAAGAAACTGTGAAGCAAATTCGTCAGATCAAAGAGCAAGGTAAGAGAACTGAATTAATATCTTAGAGAGTTGAGTTGGTTTCTGTTTTTCCATGTATGAGAAGTCCCCTTGGAGTCCCTTTAATCCATTTCTTATGCTTAAATTATTGATGAGGAAATGCTGTCACAGTGCAAGATGAATGCTAGGATCACTTGCAGTGGTTTATAAATAGCCCTTATATAAAATTGAAGCATTCCCTAAAGACAGAAGAGACTGAGGTGAGTCAGGATGATGCAGCTTTTCATCTAGTAAACCCAGTTAGGTGCACACTGGTTCTCCTCCCTACACTTGGAGTTTTCACAACTTGCCCAGCACGTGACTGTCATAATTTGCAAATGAGGAGGCAGTTTGAGATGTAAACCAGAAGTATAGAAGCGAACCACCTTCTGTTTCAGCTAGTCAGCATATTTGATTAAGTTTGGGCCTCAACTGGCCATGTACTGGATTAGAATTTCATATCCTGAATGACAAGAGATTTGAAAGGCTTTAATCTCTAGTAAAAATTCTTTTGTGAAGTCAAAACACAACATGACAGCTTTCTTCCTGTGGTTTTCCTTTTTTCTGAAGTCGTTTTATGGTTTTCTTCTTTGATATTTTTGCCTACAGAAAAAAAACTTTTTTAAATAATGTTTTGAAAACGTATTTGACTTTGTAGTGCCAAAAATAAATCTTTATTAGGCATGTATGAGCACTGTCTTGGTGCTCAGGGCTAACAGATACTCTGAAACACCCTAACCGTATATTGCTTTGCTTCAGGGCTGGGGAGATTATCTCTTGTAATGGTTTTTGAATGTATCCTCCTTTAGTTCATATTTTTAAATCACATTTTATATACTATTCAAAAGATTTTAGGAAAACATCTTTATAAGTTTGTGACCTTCAAGTTGTATTTGTTCCTATTGAACATGAAATCCTATCCACTATTAGCATATTTTGCTCATAACCTTTTCCTCTTTTGAACTGAGTTCTATGCAGAAGAGTTTTCGCAGGCTTGGTGCGGCTCTCTGCACCTGTGATCTCAGCTACCTGGGAGGCTGAAGCAGGAGGACAACGGCAATTTATAGAGACCCCCAACTCTAAATACAAACCAAAAAGGGCTGGGGATGTAGCTTAGTGCAAGAATTGAGTTCAGGAATAAATATGATACAGAAAGAAAATAAAAGAGCATGTATAAAGGGGGGAGGAGGGGGGAGTGGGTAGGGATATGGGTAAAAATGAGAATTAACTTGTGGCATATACTGGTACAAATTTCCCAATGTTATATGTGATTTTGAGATGTATATAAATTGTACCAATAAAGAATTCAATTAAAAAAAAAAGAATTGAGTTCATACCTGGCATGGTCATGCATGCCTATAATCCTAGCATGCAGGAAGCTGAGGCAGGAAGGATCACCATGAGTTCAAGACCAACCTGTACTACAAAATGAGACCTTGGGGAGCCGGAGATTTGGCTCAGTGGTTCTGGTGCCTGCCTCGCAAGTGCAATGGTCCTGAGTTCAATCCCCGGTAACCACATACAATGCTGGGCATGGTGACTCATGCCCACCAGCAATCAATACCACATACCACAGTGCCAGGCATGGTGGCTCACACCTATAATCCCAGCACTCAGGAGGCAGAGACAGGAGGGTTGCTGAGTTTGAGCTTGCCTGGGATACATAGTGAGCTGAGGGCCAGCCTGAACTACAAAGCGAGACCCTGTCTCAAAAAAAATAAAAATAAAAATGAGACCTTGGGGCCAGGGATTTAGGTCAGTGGTTCCAGCATCTGCCTCACAAGCAAAAGGTTTCAAATTCAATCCACGGCAACTACATACCACAATGCTGGATGTGGTGACTCACGCCCACCAGTAGTCAGGACCACACACTGAAATGCTGAGCGTGGTGGCTCACACCTGGAGGCAGAGGCAGAAGGATTGCTGAGTTCAAGGCTTGCCTGGGCTCCATAGTGAGCTCAGGGCCAGCCTGCCCTACAAAACGAGACCCTGCTTCAAAAAAAAAAAAAAAGAATTGGATTCAAGCCTCATTCTATATAAGTAATAAAACAGGTTTGTAAAGGTAGTTTTGTCTTTAAAGAATTTCTAAATATACATATACAGTAGAGTTTCTAATACTAGCCCACTCTGATAATTGGTTTTTATTTCCAGTCAGAATTATCCTATCTGAACACTCAATATCCAAAAGGCTTATTTTGTCAGTGCCTTTCTCAGTTTTGATCTCTCTTCTCTTTCTTTTCTCTTTGATGCTCAGTAGTTACCAAAACTGTTGTAATCTCTGTTCTTGATTTTTAGTGCTAGAAATAGATAAACAGTGGTCTTATAATTCTTAAGAAAGATGGATGGTTGAACTTATTCAGTGCTGTGATGTTTCATGTTTCAAGTTGCTGATATCATTGCAGTAGAGAAATCATTAATCATTAAGTTTCAGAGTTCTAAGAATTTTGAATTATTCAGTACGTGAACATTGCATGAGGTAGTACTTTCATGCTTTAAAACAATTGTAGGTCTTTTTTAACCACTAGGAAGGTCTGGCATAAGTAATTAAAGTTCTGCAAAACCTTAGTAATTCCCCCTTGAAACCATAAAACACGTTAGGATGTGTCATGCTGGGCCTATGCCATGTCTCAACTCTGTTAATCGTAAGGCTGTGTAGTGCAGCCACCCAAGAAGCAGCAATAATAAACACCCTGTCACATCGTATTCTGACAATAATGTTCCCACTAATTAGGAAAACAGCATGTTTTGAAAGGGGAAGAAAAAGTTAAATACAAAATGAGAAGCACAAGTATGCTTTTAAGTTTTCCACTAATCTAATATTTTGAGACTATTCTTTGCTTAATAAAATATTTTTTAATAAGCAAAATCACATCAAATAGAAGCAGGGAAGTATGTGTTCTGGTACCTCTTAGGAATGTTTTTAATCTGAGCAACTTATTTTATCTCTGAGACGTCTCCTCATGTAGAATTAAGCAATAACCAGACCTGGGCTGCGCGGCTGCTGGAGAAGTTACGAGCTGTGTCAACAATCAGCAAGCACTTGTCATTGGGAATGTTCAGTGGACGATTGTTTTCTTTCCCACGTGAAGCAGTGGGGTGCCTTTTTTCTTTACCCATGCCAGAATCTTCAGACAGTCCCCTCTTACTTTAGATAGGAAACAAAATAAGGCTTAAAGATAGTTACAAATATCCTTTCTCCAAGGTCACCTGCAGAAAGTAGTTTTCGAGGGCCAGAGCGTTTTTGCAGCCCATGCAGCCCTTCCACTGGTGGCTGTTCAGGCCAGTTTGATTTCTTTCCACAGCTGACAGCCAGCCAAGGCTGAAGGGCAAGGTGTAAGTCAGGCTTGAGCCTTTCCCTCCCTCTATGTCTCCCTTGCCTCCTCCACAACTCTTCCTCCTACCAATCACCGTAAGTAAAACCCGGCTACCATCTTTACACCAATTATCCAAACTTCATTTGTATTTCAGTCACACTTGTCAGCCTGAATACAATCAATTTGGGAGCTCAAGAGAACATTCCTGTTATACACCAAACCCGTGTATTTGACCCATAAAAGTTAAACAGAAAAAAAAAAGAAAGCCACGTGTGGTAGCTCACGTCTGTAATCCCAGCACTCAGGAGGCAGAGGCAGGAGGACTGCTGAATTCGAGGCTTGCCTGAGCTACATAATGAGCTCAGGGCCAGCCTGAGCTGCAAAGCGAGACCCTGTCAAAAAAAAAAAAGTTAGGGCCGGAGGGTTAGCTCAGGGGTTCCGGCGCCTGCCTTGCAAGCACAAGGACCTGAGTTCGATCCCCAGTTTCCACATATAATGCTGGGCGTGGTGGCTCACGCCTGTAATCCCAGCACTCGGGAGGCAGAGACAGGAGGATTGCTGAGTTCGCGGCGGCTTGCCTGGGCACCATAGTGAGCTCAGGGCCAGCCTGAACTACAAAGCAAGACCCTGTCTCCAAAAAAGCAAAAAAAAAAGTTAAACAGGACTATACGAGGTGGCATACTGACAAGCCGGGCAAGCCGGATTCGTCTTCCTGGAGCCCCCTCCTGTTCAAAAGCTGTATGCCCCAGCCAAGCTTCATGGACTTTTTCCCTCAGCTCGGCTACTGCATGAGTTGCTCCTCCATATACTTTATAATGTACATGAAATAGAGTAGAAAGGATATTTCACAATAGCCTAAAGGACAGGTATTTAGAAGAGGAGTTAAATTAATATGCATTCTCTGTACTTAGCACAAGTAGTGCATGCTGGTCCTCTAAGAGCATGCATGCAGGAATGGATGTTGTAGAAACAGAGCAAGTACACACAAGAGTTTGACCCTTCTAGTGGAATCACCATTAAATGTGAAATTCCATTCATGTTGGTGATTTTCTTTTGGCCCACATTCATAAGTCCTTAGTTATTAACTAAGTTAGTAACTTAGTAATTAAGTTGGACTTTCTGTTGTGACTAAATTCTCCTTGCAGGTTTGTAATACCAGCTAAGACGTAAGTAGTTCTTACTAGGCACTAGGCATTTCTAAAATTTCATAGATTTGGTAATTATTTTAATACTTAAACATGCCATTGAGTCTAAGATGTAGCTCAGTAGTAGAGCACTTGCTTAGCAGGCTTAAGGCCTTGGATATAATCCTCAGCATTGCATGAGGGAAAAAAATTAAAACATTGCCGAAGAACAGGTATATAGTTTCCCCCTTTTACAGTTAGGGAACCTGATATATGGATACTTAAGTAGCTTTGCAAAGCCTTTTGCACCAAGTGACAGAAGAGCATGGAATCCAGGAGTCAGTCTGGTTCAGAGTCTGCGCTTACACCAACACAGCAGCAGCTTTTTGATATTTAATTATATTCCTTCTTTAGATATATTGTGATGGTGCTAAATGTTTAAAATTATGTGTTCTATAACTTAAAAAGTGTCTTCATAAATGCCCTTTTTGCCAACTCAGGAGGCCAGTGTTGCTTCTGCTTCACAGAAGAATTGTAAATAATATGAAAGATACTGTTGATTTTGTGTTACTGTGTCCAGGCTCAGTCTTCTTAGATGGAAACTTAAACATCTCTATAGAAAATAATATGGTAATTCCTATTCCCTTATAAACATAAAAGTTTAAATGTAAAATGACTAAAAGAAATTCAGGACTATTTTTGTTGTTGTTGTATGTTTGTTTGTTGAGACAGGATCTCACTATGTAATTCAAGCTGGGCTTGAACTCATTATGTCGCCCAGGAAGGCCTCAAATTTGTGACAATCCCCTTGCCTTAACACTTGTAAACGCTACAAGTTAGGGTTTGATTGTTTCGTCGCCTGTCACTGTAGATTTAATGTTAATGTTAACATGGTGACATTAAATAACTACTTACATTCACATACAGAATGTGATCCATTTTGAGGAAAAAGTCACTCATGAAGTGACAGTTTATATATACAATATACATCTTCATTATTTCCTTGTGTCTTATTAATTTAAACAGAAATTTCAGTCAACATTCATTTAGAACCATACTCTGGCAAATTGTAACCACAGGTTGGCTACGAAAAAAGAATTTGGCAGAAACCAATGGAAGCATTCTGTAAGTAGATCTGGTACATTGATACAATAAAGAGAATTGGATACTTTACTGTCATTTGTAAATTATATACTATACACCCTTTATATAAGTGAAATTTATAATAAATTTATGTCCCTTCCCCAAGAACTAGTTGTTAAGCATTTGCAAGTATACTATTGATGGGACAGATTGTATTAGTAAAGGTAGGTAGATACCTCTGTGCAGAATTTACAAACTTAGAATTATTTAAAAGTTCAAGAAAGTAATAAGGGAAGCAACTGTAGCACTTATAAGCAAAGTATATAACCCACTAAAATGATGCTTTTTCTTTCTGTTCTTCCCCCAAGTTAAGTGCATGAAGTTGTTATGGTAACAATTCAGTTACTCAAAGCTCAAATGTAGTCATCAACTCATAGCTATCACTAGACAAAGCAAACAGAAGAGCTCTGATATCAGATCCCTTCCAGCAGTCGTGTATCTGTAAATCAGGCTTCTAGGGTGAGCTTCTAGTCATTGCTTTTACTGCATGTGTTGAAACTTCCGAGTGATGATGTGGAGTCATCTACTGGAAGGGGCAGGCTAGCCAACTCTTCATCTCTGTGCCATGCTCTTATAGATGTTCTCACACTGAAAATAGGCTCACAGTGTTTCAGTTTGCCTGTCAGATACACGTGGCCTGACTTGGAGATTGAGTACGGTGACATGCACATTACAACTTCATTTTTAAACAGAAGTCTCCTAAAAACTACATGTAGTTAAAATTAATTGCTAGCTTCTTTATTCTCCTACCCATTTCTGAAGATGCTGATGATAATTAACTGGCCAAAGTCAGCTAGATGTAACCCTGAGCCTGTATAACAATCAGTAGAGTGAACCCACTAAGAGAAAGAACTTTATTTAAAGTCGAATGAACCAAGTTACCTCTCTTCATTAAACGATGTGCAAATTTGTTAACATTTCTGAGTCTTTGGTTCCAAATCCTTCAAGGGGGATCTTAATGCAATGCCTACTTCCTAAGTTTATTGTGAAGAATAATGTTTGTAAAGGAGTTTGTCTAATATTTGGCGGTTGAAAGATTTAATTCAGTTAGCAATAGTTTATTACTTTTATTGTTTCTAACACCCATACTTGTGTATAATCCACTAAATCTAAATTTTCCTCCTAAGAACTCAATATGAAAATGAGTAATTTTGGGATTTTTTTGGTAGACTTAAAGCCTTATTTTTCTTATAATGTTCTCTTTATTTAATAAAGAAGTAACTAGAAAGTATCAAAATTATTTAATCAGAGATGGAAATTAAAAATGTATGATCTGGTATAATTGTTTCCAAACTGTTCCCAGTAGCTTTGCTGCTGGTGCTGGTTCTGGACATTCCTGCTTCTCTGTGTTCCCCAACAAACATTTTCTAAGAATTTTACTTTAAGGAGGACTAAAAAGGACAAGAGTCTTGCCAGTGTTCACTCCATCCTTATTTACTTCAACACAGGAAGCAATCTGGTCCTAGTTTATTCTTGAAGATCTAATGCTGTTTTCCAGTGAACTACTCATAACTGACTTTTACATATTTTCATGTATATTAAATGGCTCACGTTATTAATGGGACCTTAAATTAGTGAGCAGAGGTGAAATTACTGTTCTCATTTTCTCCTAGGAACCCCCTTATTATTTTATTTCTTAGGTATATGGAAGGTGATTTTATATGTATTCTGTTTCTGGTGTTTGTTGTCTTTTTGGTCTAATAGACTTTAAATGAAGAGAATTTAAATAATTTTTTGTACCTTAATGCTTTAGAATTTTAAGTTTTGTTTTTTTAAGATAGGGTCTCGCTTTGTAGTTAAGGCTGGCCCTGTGCTCAGTATGTAGCCCAGGCAAACCTTGAACTCACAGCAATCCTCCTACCTCTGCTTCCTGAGTGCTAGGATTATAGGCGTGAGCCATCATGCCTGGCATTGTGTGTGGTACTAATTACTGATGGATGTGAGTCACCACACCCAGCATTGTGGTATGTGGTTACTGGGGATCGAACTTGGGACCTTGCACTTGCAAGGCAGACACTGGAACCTGAGCTAGACAAGGCAGACACTGAGCTAAATCCCCAGCCCTAGAATTTTAACAATTTCTGATGAGCTCTCACTTCAAGACCTTCCATACTCTTAAGAAAAGTAGACATCCATATTTTCTTGATCACCTTGGAATGTGTGACAAGAAATTAATTACTGGGCATAGTGACACACAACTCTAATCCCAGCACTCTGGGAGGCTGAGGTAGGAGGACTGTAAGTTCCAGATCAACCTGATAACTTCGCAACTTAATTAGACCCTATCTAGAAATTTTTAAAAAAGCTGGGATGCAACTCAGTCAAAAGGCGCTGGATTCAATCCTAGTACTACCAAGAAGTCATAAATTCTTACACCTCACTGCATGTATTGATTTCACCCACGAGCATACATTCATTTAATAAAATTTTTATTGGGTAAATTCTGTAAGATATGTTGCTCAATAGGAGCATTTAGCCATCTATAAGTACTTGAGTCTTTTCCTTAGAGCCTTCATCCATTTGGGAGGAAATCACATTCTAAACAACTAGCCATAGGATTTTGGAGACAGAAGAAATGAGTATGATTAAAGAAACTGGTGTCAACCTCTAAGAAAACAGTAAATTAAAATTTTCTGTAAGATTAAGACATTGAGGGCCAGAGGGTTACCTCAGTGGTTCCTGCGCCTGCCTCGCAAGCACAAGGTCCTGAGTTTGATCCCCAGTAACCACATACAATGCTGGGTGTGGAGACTCACACCCACCAGCAATCAATACCACATACCACAGTGCCGGGAGTGGTGGTTCATGCCTGTAATCCCAGCACTCGGGAGGCAGAGACAGGAGGATTGCTGAGTTCAAAGCTTGCCTAGGCTACATAGTGAGCTCAGGGCCAGCCTGCACTACAAAGCAAGACCCTGTCTCAAAAAAAAAAAAATGATTAAGACTTTGATTAAAAGTAGGAGCTGTAAGTGGTACTGCGCCTACCTTAGGAGCACAAGGGCCCAAGTTCAATCCCTGGTACTGCCAAAAAGTAAAACTAAAAAGTAGGAGCTATGCAGGGCAAGGCATTGTAAACAGGACATAGGGGAGCCAGAGAGAATCATAGATGTGCCCAGGGTGTGTGTTCCATGCCAAGTCAGGCTGGGTGACCACACAGTAAGATGGATTGAAGCACTGGGTGAGTCAGAGTCAAAAAGGAGAATATACATGGCAGTAAGGAAATCTGGAGTGGATGGCATCAAGCAAGAGCCCTCTAACTATCTTCAGCAGGTTGAGGTCATCTCCCCTGGTGTCTGACTCCAGAGATCAGCTTTACTAGAAACTGAAAATGTTTATGGCTGGAGCTGTTTTGTTTTGTTTTGAGGCAAGGTCTTGCCTTATAGTTCAGGCTGGCCCTGAGCTCACAGTGTATCCCAAGCAAGCCTCAAACTCAGCAATCCTCCTGCCATGGGATTACAGGCTTGAGCCACCATACCTGGCATTGTGGTATATGGTTACTGGGGATCAAACTCAGCACCTCGTGCTTGCTAGTCAGGCACCAGAACCACTGAGCTAGATCTCCATCCCTTGTTTTGTTTTGTTTTGTTTTGTTTTGTTTTGTTTTGTTTTGTTTTGATGATACTGCTTCTTGGAGTGGAGACATACATAACTAATTTTAAAAAGAAGTTAAAAATAGAGAAATACAAAATATGCTGTTCATCTATAAGATGAAATAAAGATATCATTTTATAAATAACCTTCCTTTCTTTTTTTCTGAGACAGGGTCTTGCTTTGTAGTTCAGGCTGGCCCTGAGCTCACTATGTAGCCCAGGCAAACCTCAAACTCAGCAACCCTCCAGCCTCTGCCTCCGAGTGCTGGGATTACAGGCGTGAGCCACCACGCCTGGCACTGTGGTATGTGGTATTGATGGCAGGTGGGCATGAGTCCCCATGCCCAGCATTGTATATGGTTACTGGGATCAAACTCAGGGCCTTGCGCTTGCGAGGCAGGCGCTGGAACCACTGAGCTAAATCTCCGGCCCCGTCCTTTCATTTTTGTGACATAAATGGGACTTAAAAGGAACAAGAGAAAGTGGGAATTTGGGCGTGACAGAGACCAAAAGGTAGTAAGAGAGACCAAGAACAGACCAACAGAGAGCTGTACAGAGAGAGAAGGAAGCCGGGCATATCAGAAGAACCCATGTGCAAATTTAAACACACAAAAAAAGACACTTTTAATATAAATCTTTTTTTTTTTTTTTTTTTTTTTTTGCTTTTTGAGACAGGGTCTTGCTTTTGTAGTTCAGGCTGGCCCTGAGCTCACTATGGTGCCCAGGCAAGCCGCCGCGATAATATAAATCTTATTTGTAATCTCTTTATATTTGATCATTAATGACAACATAAGATCATTAATAGAGTTATATGTGACAACCTTGGGCACACATGTCAGCCCTCACCTCTGTCCTAACTCCACCATAGTAGTGTCTCCATGTCTTGTGGCTCCTCAGCCCTCCTCTGTGCCTGTCCAAGGGGCTGAGTCAGCATACCATCTGCTCTTGCCTCTTCTGTTGCTAGAGCTTAGCAGTGATCCTATCCCTTGGCCACTGTGCCCAAAGGAACAGTCATGGAGAATTCCTGTAGAAGACTCTGCTAAAGACATTCCCTGTGACCCCCTAGAATGACTCATGTTCACCATTCGGCTGCAATGTTAATACCACCATTGATAGAGCAGTAAAGTTCATCTGTAATCTGTCTCCAGCGCTCCTTTTCTTGCACTTGCTCCCCCATAGCATCCGCAGGCACGGGCACTTGCATGTGACCATTTCCTACCCTAGGTCTTCACCTGCAGCGCTTCTCTCTCTCAGCTGGTTGACAGCTGCTCACCTTAAGGTGGCAGCTAAGGTCTAATGGCAAAGGGACTTCACCAAGACCTAGGCATGGCCAGTTTGGCCTACTCTTGTGTTCCATTTCATGAGTGTGAATATTTTTTAAGATCCTCACCCTGAGCCACTTACTGCAACAAACTTGTACTTAGCTGTTTTTGTTTGTATCTTTACCTCGAATATATTACATAGAAAGTACAGTCACACTTTAGATTAGTGCTCTGCATATACTTGGATTTATAAACTTTGAAACAACTCATATTTAAGATTTTCCCATTAATGTTAAATTTCCATGACCTAAGTTTATATCTAATTAACTATTTAGTTTGAAGAATGATACTATTAACTATCTGGGATATAGTAGTGAGAAGAGTTTCCAGTGGTGTTATAAAGGCGGGGCATTTAGCTTAGTGCCACTGCACCTGTCTTGTAAATGCAAGGTCCTGAGTTCGAGCCCTAGTACTGCCCCAAAAGAATAGAAGACCATTTGCCTTATAAGTGGCTCACTATGTATTATTCACTATTAATATGAGAAATGGCTAAATAGGATCAAGTTGATGTATAGTAATATGAACATAGAAAATTCAAGAGATGAGGGTCCAAATACCACTATTTGATTGTTCTTATTATTCACTGAATGGTTCCAACCCCAGTACCATTGAGAAAAAAAAAAGTTCTTACAACACTTAACTAATTAAAGATTCTAGATTGCAAGTAATGTGAAATCTGATTTTAATTTGACTTTTTTAATAGTAGTAAATAAAAATAAAATTTACCTTTTTTTTTTTTTTTTTTTTGAGACAGGGTCTTGCTTTGTAGTTCAGGCTGGCCCTGAGCTCACTATGTAGCCCAGGCAAACCTCGAACTCAGCAATCCTCCTATCTCTGCCTCCCGAGTGCTGAAAATTTACCATTTTTAAGCATGTAATTAAATGCCATTAAGTACATATATTGCTGTGCCACCATCATTATTCATAGAATATGAATTTATAATTGTAGATACCCCATACAAGCAGAATAAATTATTATATATCTATCTGTGACCAGCTCTGGCTTATTCCGATTAGCATGTACTCTTCTAGTTTGGTACATGTTGTAGCAGTTGTGTCAACTGTGTCACCTCCCTAAGGGGGTCAAAAGACAAAATTACACATTCATATTGTCAGTAAGAACCTACAGAAGGAAATTAGTAAAAACAATACTATTCACAGTAGCATCAAGAAAAATACTTAGGAATTAGCCTTGTGAAGGACCTTTACAAGAAAATGTACACTACTCTGAAAAAGGAGATCAAAGACAACCTCAGAAAATGGAAAGACATCCCATTCCTGGGTAGGGAATATCAATATATTAAAAATGGGCTCGCCGGGCATGGTGGCTCATGCCTGTAATCCCAGCACTCGGAAGGCAGAGAGGAGGATTGCTGAGTTCGAGGCTTGCCTGGGCTACATAGTGAGTTCAGGGCCAGCCTGAACTACAAAGTGAGACCCTGTCTCCAAAAAAAAAAAAAAAAAAAAATGGGCTATACTCCCAAAATTGATAAACAGATTTAATACAGTCCCAATCAAAATATCACCTTGCTCACAGAACTACACAAAACAATCCTAAAACATGGAAACAGAAGAGATCCATAATTGCAAAAACATTCCTTAGTAACAAGAACAAAGCAAGAAGCATTGCAATCCCAGACCTGAAATTATATTATAAAGTTACAGTGATTAAAACCACAAAAGGAAACCTGAGGATCAGTGGAACAGAATAGAGATGCAGAAATGATCCCAGGCACATTCATCTGTTTGATTCTGGACAAAGGGGCCAAAAATACATACTACAAGAAACAACCTTTTTAATAGATGGTGCTGTGAAACCTGGCTATCTTCATGCAGAAGATCAAATCTGGACCCATATCTCTCACAGTGTACTGACCATAGATCATATATCTAAATGTTAAAACCATCTACTAACAGATAAAATAGCTAAAACTCTAGAAGACACAGGCATTGGAAAGGACTTGTGAACAGAACTAGAGTAGCACAAGGAATAGCATCAGGAATCAACAAATGAGATCATGTCATTTAAAAGATTCTGCATGGAAAAAAGGAACAACCAACAGAGTGAAGAAACATCTACAGGATAGGAAAAAAATTCACCATGTACTCCTCAAATAGGACTAACATCTAGAATATATAAAGAATTCAAAACACACATACACAGAGTAAAAACCTGGGAAACTGGGCTGAGTTTATTGCTTTGTGGCACCACACCTGCCAGGCATGCATAGAGTTCTTGGTACCTAAAAAAAGAAGAGGAAAATGAAATGAATGAGTATTTCTCAGAAGTACAAATAAATACATGAAAAAATGTTCAACCTTGCTGGCCACTACAGAAATGCAAATTAAAACAACTCTGAGATTATATCTTTCTCCAAAAAAAATTACTGTAATCAGGAAATTAAAGAAGCAATACTAGTAAGGCTGCAGGAAGAAAGGAACCTTCTCCACTGTTGGTGAGAATGTGAACTAGTACAACCACCATGGGGATCAGCATAGTATTCCCAAAAAAGTAAAGCTTAGCTATGCTGTTGTACCCAGTTGTTTCCCTTCTGGGTGTCTTCCTGAAAGAAAGGCATCATATTACATTGATATGTATATATCCCCATGTTTATAGCAACATAATTCAGAATCACTAAATTCTAAAAGCATCCTATATCTCAATCAACAGATAAATAAAATGTACTTATACTCAGTGAAATGCTATACTGCCATAAAGAAGGATAATCTTGAGTCATTTGTAGAAAAATGGATGCCCCTTTAGACCATAATGTTAAGTGAAATAAACCAGACATGCAAACTTAAATTGTCCATGGTTTCTCTTATATGAGAAACCCAAAATATATATAAAGAACAAGATAAAATGTAGGCTGTCAGGACACCATAGATTTAGCTCAGTGGTTCCAGTGCCTGGTGAACAAGCGCAAGGTCCCTGGTTTGATCCCTGCTAACCACATACAACAGTGCTGGGCAGGGGGCTCACGCCCACTGACAATCAGTGCCACATACCATATTGCTGGGCATGGTGACTCATGCCTGCAATCCTAGCACTCGGGAGGCAAAGGCAGGAGGATTGCTGAGTTTGAGGCTTGCCTGGGTTACATAGTGAGTTCAGGGCCAGCCTGAACTACAGTGCAAGACCCTGTCTCCAAAACAACAACCACAACAAAAAATAGACTATCAAAAGTAGGGAAATGTGCCTGGGGATTTAGCTCAGGTGACACCGTGCCAACCTTGGATGCACAAAAGCCAGAGTTCAATCCCCAGCACTGCAAAAAAAAAGTGGGGGGGATGATTGTTTTCACATTGGAAGGGGGGATCATGAAATGGAGGAAGGAAAAGGAAAACAGATGAAGAAAACAATTGCGATATGTGCATGTGCCAACTCTAAATGAAATGTAATTATTATATAATGCAAGCATACTAATAAAAATTGGAAATCAGTGAGTGTCTCCTCGGTGTTAAATACCAGGTGCAGCAATACACTGGTGGTATGGCAGCCTCCAGCAAGGGCTTGGAATCTAACAGAGGGAAAGACAGGCCATGGAAAAGTAAATCACAGTATAACATCTATTTCTAGAGTAAGGCAGGGGTATAATCTTGCCTGGGTTCATAGAAAGTACAGTCTAGCCTTTCAGCTAGAAATGAACACTCAAGTTAGGACCTAATAACATTGAGTTCCAGTGACACCTAGCATACCTTGCAAACAGTAGTACATGCAGGCAATTTGTAAATGCACATTTTTATATATCATATGAACATGTATATCAAAAAGACTAACTTCTAAAATGAGTTTCTTCTAGAGAACCTTTGCCTTGTTGGGCCTCAGCGGTAGTGATTGCCTCAGAGCTAATGAGGAATGGTTCAGAGCTGTCAGGCTGTGGCCTTTGACCCAGAGAAATCCGATACTCCAGTGCCGGTGATGATGCTTGCCTTCTCACCATGCCTTCCGGCTTTCTTCCTCCCTATGACCACACTCCTTACAAAATGAAGTTACACTCCTGTTTACTCTCACGCCTCAGATCTCCCCGTGTGCCCCTTGTCATCACACTGTAGCGTTTAGCAGTGGCTTCTGGTCTGACCCCACACACACACACACACACACACACACACACACACACACGCCCTGCCAGTTTCTGCAGTGCCCTTGCCATTGACCCTGTGCTCTGCAGAGCCCCTTCCCCCCTGGGTCTGTTCTCATTCTCTCTCACTGCCTTCTCTTCCTCACCTAGCTCTGGGCCTTTTCATCCCAACTGAATTCTTCCTCCCTGGTCGGTTTGTTTGTTACTTTGGTCTTCAGCTCTCACATCTGTGCTAATTACTGCTGAGTTTAAGTCTATACTCTTGGCCTTTCCCTCATGCATTGCACATTACCCAGACCTCCAGCCCCACCCTATCTTGCAATTTAGCTCTTCATCTAGCTTTCTAGTTACCTGTTAGATAGAGGTACCCTATAGGCACCTTATTTTATCAAATATCTCAGGCTGAACCCATTTTTTCATCTTCTAAAGACAATGGCTGTCCTTTTTGTGTGCACAAATCTCAGTGGCTGTAACCATCATGTACTAATTTGCTTTATGCTTGCTTAGGTCAGAAACCTAAGTCTTAGATAGCCACCTTCGCTCTTACTTTTTCCACACAGTCAGCTACCAGTCGGATCTGTCACTTCCACACTACATTCTGTGATTGTCAAGCACCTTTTCTTCCACATTTTTATTCTCAGCACTCTTAATTTAAAACATCTTGGCCAGGTATAATGGTACACACTTTTCACCCCATCACTAGGGAGGCTGAGCCAGGATGACCACCGCAAGTTCAGGGCCAGCCTGGGCTACATAGTGAGTTCAAGGCCAGCATGAACTACATAGTGAGAGCCTATCTCAACAAACAGCAAGGCCCAGAGATTTAGTGCAGTAGTTCCGGCACCTGCCTAGCAAGTGCAAAGTGCCTGGTTCAAGCCCATTAACCACATACAACAATGCTTTGTGTGGTGCCTCACACCTGTAATCCCAGCACTCGGGAGACAGAGGCAGATTTTGCTGTGAGTTCAAGGCTAGCCTGAGACCCTGTCTCAAAAAACAAAATAAAGCAAAAAAACAGCAGAAAGGGCCAGAGGGTTAGCTCAGTGGTTCCAGCGCCTGCCTCGCAAGCGCAAGGACCTGAGTTCAATCCCTGGTAACCACATATAATGCTGGGCATGGAGACACGCCCACCAACAATCAACACCGCATACCACAATGCCGGACGTGGTGGCTCACGCCTGTCATCCCAGCACTCGGGAGGCAGAGACAGGAGGATTACTGAGTTCACGGCAGCTTGCCTGGGCACCATAGTGAGCTCAGGGCCAGCCTGAACTACAAAGCGAGACCCTGTCTCAAAAAGCAAAAAAAAAAAAACAGCAGAAAGACATTTTAACTCATCTCTGCTTTAATGTATAACCCCTCTCCTCTGCTACCAACATTAACTTCCTTAAAATATTTTATTCTGTATAGGTAATTTCTGTTCTCACAAATTTCAGTGAGCCTCCCTCCTCATAGAATAAAGTAAAATGCCATGCAAAGCCCTTGACCATCTAACCGCAGTGTATTTGGGGGATGTCTGCTGCTCTTGGCTATCTGGTCACCTTCTAAGCAGACCTTAGCCCTTAATAATTCTTAATTGGCTTGTGTTCCATTGTTAGATAAAATTTATATTTCATTTCGGCTTGTAATTAAACTAACAAATATCGACAACTAAGACTCCTTACTGTCATGTCAAAAATCAACTCTATGGTGGAGTAATCATGGCTTATTAATTTTTATGTCTTTTTCATTAATGACTTACATATAGGAGATGTTCAGTGTTTATATACAATACTCCCAAAAATTAGGTTTTAGAAAAAATAGGAATGCAACAAGAAATTTAAGATTGTCTTCCTTAAGAAGACAATAAGAAGATATAAGTAAAATTATTTATACCTACTGTGTTAGGCCTCAGACACATACAGAGAAGAAATCACTGTCCCTCTCATCTAAGGGCTTTTAGTCTACTGCAGGCAACAAACTGAGGAAATCACTAAAGCCCTTCGGCACAGCTGCTCCTTAGCATAAGGATTTGGGATCCCCCTAGAAGGAAGCCTGTGGTGTCCAGCTTGGCTGCACCCATACTTAAGAAACAGCAAAGCTGCTAAGTGTGCCTAAGAGAAAGAAGACATATAGCAAGTCATTATGTGCATAATAGGTGGATAGATAGCAAGCTGGGATGACAGAAAGTAGGAACTAAAACTTTTTTCTCTCCTGAAAAGTATATTACAATCTGCCATATGAGTAATATTTAAATGAACTCTGATAGTAAGAATTAGAATTTTTTTGTATCCAAGTCTATGTATGTATAAATTTTTCTTTAACAATATTAAAATAATATAGAAACATTTGTACATATTGTTGTCTGTCACCTTCTCACCCCCTTTGAGAAACCTATGGTTTTGTACCCAAAGTTCATGTATTACCTCTGGTTACAAGACTCCTTCAAGATTGGTATTATCCTCTGTAAGCTGTTGATAAGGAAACTGACATAGAGAAACAATAGCAAGGTTGAGGCCATCAAACCAGAGAGTAAGTACATGACTTAACTAGAATTCTCACTGTGATCTGTTGGAATTGTGAAGCTTGCAACCTTCCTGCTGTGTTCTGGCATGTATCTCTAAGAATGATGGTCATATCTCAATTTGGCCTTTTCTTATTATGAAAGAAAATTGTTTTCCACAGAGAAATTCCAAAAGCAACACACTGAAAACCGAGACCAAGATTTGCAATAGTGACTGCTTTGTCATTGAGGATAATTTAAACACATATAATTGAGAAGATAATTTGATAATGATCTTGAGTTACATGTGGTTTCATGCAGCATCTTCAGTCTTCCCATGAGTACAGTCAGGGGCCATGGGACCCCATAGGCTGAAGGAGCACCACAGCAGATGGGACCTCTGAGGTGTAATGGCCTCTAGCTAGCTTTCTGTGTACTGTGCATGTTGTTGTGTCTAACCAGGTCCCTGTGGTTCTGTTGAATACCCATCAAAGGGAAAAGAAGGAAGGTAAGGTGCTGATCTGTGAAGAGTCTGGGCCTTTACCTTCTGAATTCTGTTGCTGTGTATTCAGACGATTCACATTTTCCTGTGATCTTAAGGGACATAAAAACAGGTACAGGGTACTGTCTTCTTAATGCTCATCCCTTGTGGCAAGCTGTCTCACAGGTGACTCTAGTTACTCATGGTGTAGAACATGCCAGGAAGTGACTACAGCATGTTTGGAGCAGGAAAGTAATGTGAGCCAGCTCTTGCCAAGGGACTTCCAGGCTGTGAAGGAGGAGATGGAAGGTGGAACCTCTATGGCTACCAGTGCTCGTCAGATAAAGCTGCAATTTTGTATGACCATTTATATTTAAGGGCCATAAAAGTATAACATAAAAGTATTGGGATCTGTGGTCTAATAATCTGTTTGCAAAGATAACATATCAGACATAAGGTTTAATTAATACATGCCAAGAGCCAGGTAAATGCCATAAAAAATAAACAAGAATGTACATTGTACACTTTCAGCAGCAAACTGGAGTGCTAGGAGTTGTCGAATGAGAAAAGGGAAGTCACGTTTCAATCTGGAAGCACTTCATAAGCATTTCAGATAATATCTGAAGATCTTAGAAGAAGGTTTAATTTCTAGGATTTTAATGCTATTTCTTTTCTCTATAAGTATTCACTTTTGTTTTACTAAAGAAAGCTGCCTCCTCTTAATTGTGTGTCAGAAAATGTAGATCCATCTTACTCCTGTGGCCGAAGTCTATGTTATCAGCAAAGTCAAGAGCCAGAGTGTGCTCAGCTCCCACAGTGGAAATGCAAGCCCACGTGTGCTGCGCGCTGCTGTGCACACACACTGCCCCTCTTGTCAGGCAGTCAGTCCCCCTCGGAGTAAGTTTAGTTGATTCTCCATTTTGCTGAGGAGGGAGCAAGGGATTAGCTTTAGACTGCAGACTTGTCAGGAGTTACACAGCTGAGAGAACCTGAGTTCAGATCTCTGCATAGTTCCAATGCCAGTGTCCTCCAGTGAAAGAAGGATAAAATAAACCTGCCACCCAGCTGTTTACTTTTGGTTTCGTCTACCACTTGGAAGAAGTTACTGCGAGTGAATGGGATAAGTATGGCCTCAGCTGTTATTTGAAAGATATCAAGACACTATGCTTTAGTTACTGGGAAAAAAATGTTTCTGCAGATTTCTTTTTCAGAAGATGATATTCACTAATGAGGCAGGTCAGTTTTTCCTGTCCGGGCAGGGAAAAAAAAAATCCAAGAAAATAGAAAGTTGCTATTGAAACCAAAAAATGAGTTCTTGAATTAAGCCAGAAAATAGAATACCAAGCTTATTTTCAAACATTCATATTGTGCTTTGCTATGTGCAGATGAAAATTTTTTCTGTCAAAGTGAATGTGTTGTATTGCTTCATCATTTTATCTGTCCCTCTTATTTGTGCAGTGTAACTTCTGGATACATAACAGTTCCGGTCTTGATAAGGTGTGATCTCCCATTTCAGGAAATATATTAGGGACAGAACAGACTTTGCTGACAATTATTCTGACTAACCCAGTGTTCACTACGTTAGTGACCAAAGATAAAACAATGGATCTGAAGACCAAGAATGCTTAGCTATATAAAAGACCTGACAGAGTATGTATCAGTTTGTGTTCTGAATAGATACAAAATCTAAATTATCCACCTAGAAAACTGGACTCATGGGATTTAAAATATTTAAAATTTTAGATAGTCATACCTGTCTGAAATGGGATCTTGACTTGTATTTCTCCTTTTTGTCACTTTAACAACAGAAAAAAAAAGGTACCAATTCATCATGGGCATGGAAAAAAATTGTTAATACAGTGGGCAGAAAAGTTGTTCAATTAAACTGAATTTGGAGCCTGCTTTTTCCACTTATTAGAACTTTGAACATCTATAATAGATGTAGAGCTCAGTTGGGCCAGGGTGTTTGAGAAATATAACATGTTGTATTATGGAAGAAAAAGAAAAAATAGTGAAATACATAATGCTCATATTTGGCATGTTGGCCCTTCCCATATGTTCATCGCCAAGGTGACTTTTGACCCCCAGTTCTATATAGATGGTGGACATCACAGAATCCCTGAGCCATTTTAGAATGTCTGTTTCCTCCATTTCCTTAGTCCTGAAGTGCTTCTCAGTAAACCGGTGATTCCTTAGGTAAATCTGTCTGCTTTAGGCAGCCAGGGGCAGACCACCATCTTGAAAGACTCCGCGAGTTGTATTTACTTTAGTGTATCTAGTGGGAAGAAAGGAAATGGGGAAGCAAGACCACTCAGAATTGCTGGCGTTATTCTTCAGCATCCTTACATTAAGCTTACTTTCTTATTTTAAAAGCATTTTTCTTTAGTTAAGCCATCTTTAATTTGTAGGTCCTTTTGGCAAATCAGGAAAAAATGACAGTACATTTTATTTGGACTGTTGGCTGAAATGTCAAAGATTAAAAAAATAATTTTTTTCCTTAGATTATATGGAACTATGTGTCATGTGTAATTGAATTTGTGTCTGTTTTCCCTTCTTTTATCAAGCTTTCTTAAACACAGGGAGCCTTAAACTTTAAAACCATTCTTTCCCAAGATTTACCTCTAATTTAATCATTTGGAACAGAGGATATTTTCCATCAAAATAATGTAATTTTTGTGATTAGATTCTTGGACCAGTTCCATAAAGCCTATTGTTACCAATAATGCTTCTCACTAGAGTAGTTTAATATATGGAATGTATACAATTGTGTTTTGAATATATAGAGATGATGTGAAGATAAGTAAGTTACTTTAGAAGCATCATTACATTTATTGTAATCTTTTCTTTCTGTCACGTTATTTCAAGTGTAGGTTAGGTACTGTTCTTTTGGACACCATGTTTCATTGATGTTTGTTTTTGAGTCAGGGTCTCACTATATGGTCCATTCTGGCCTTAAATTCCCTATGGAGCCCAGGCCAACCTTAAGCACGCAATAATCCTCTTTCCTCAACTCCCGAGGGCTGGGATTATAGGAGTGTACTATCACGCCTGACCATTTTT